>OMLF01046525.1:0-42260 GCA_900302615.1 Holocentrus rufus
GTTGTGCTGACAATAACGTGTTTGCTGCCACCGGGCTAACAGCTTGCACTCTGTTTAAGCGGATTTCTCTGCTCTTACTGCCACCAAAATGAGCAGAGCACCGGTCAGAGGCTCGAGGAGCAGGTAGAGGAGGATAAATACGGACTGATCTGATGGACGAGAGGGTGACGAGTCCAAAGTGGGCCACACACACACACACCTCTGCGAAATCCACACTCAATCTGCACACGTGAATGAATGAGTGGGCCTGCGTCAGATTCGTCATGAGAGGCTCTGGGTTTTGTTACTATATTTATTATTCGCTATTTGGTTTACAATTGATTTACATGGCCGATTTAAATAATTACGTTACCTTAGTTACATTCATAAATCCAGGTGGCTTACTGCAGGTAGCAAACATTCACAGAAAGGGAAATACACCATAGAGTTAGAAAGATGATAATATGCAAAGAAAAAGTAAATGGGGTGGTTATTGTATTTATTGTCACTTCACTGCAGCCATTTTGACATGAAATAGAAGATAAACACAGGTGTTACGAATTATATTAAGGTTCTACACCTGAATAGAACAGAGCCTTAATTAATGTGATTAGTAGCACCTGTGTTTACCTACTATTTCATGTTAAAATGGCTGCTGTGAAAAAGGTCTATAACATGTGCCTGGTCCACAGTAATCCTGCCTATTAAAAACCTGAGATGCAGGTTCAAAATTACCCAACTATCCAATCATCCCAAATTATCCAACTGCATGACAGAGCACCTCTACGTATATGGATACTGCTTCCTTTTCAAACCCAGGCGGTATTTATTTAATCCCATGGTAACAGAACAAAACAGTTGAAGCCTGCTGTGGCTTTAAAAAAAAAAAAAATCAGTAATACTGACACTGATTGTTCTGTGTCTCCCGGTCGGCTCATTAACATTCATTCTTCATTTGCAAAGTGAACTGCTGAATGTTATACCGAAGATTTTTGATAATCAATGAAATACGATGTATTTTCAAAACAAATTCAACATATTTCGCTTTTTTCAAGTATCAGCAGTTATATAAATGTGATATAAATCAATAGTTATTCAAATTACAAACATATTGAACAGATGTCTATACATGTAGTGCCACCTCTAAATCCCCAATCCATGCCCTGCTAATCAATACATGCTGTAATCTGACAGTAATAAATGAATACTTGCACTCAGAGGGGACAGATAGTGGTTATGCCAAACTCTAACAAGAAACAACAGGACCGTCCCACCCTGTTCTCCTGCAGGCCAAGAGACACGATACTCCAGCCAAACAAGCTCTGTATGCGTCACGACCAAAACGCATCCTATTTCCTTTCAAAACGTCATAATGTAGGCGAAGCTTCGACTTTGTTTGGCCCATTTTCAAAAGACCGCATTGTCTGTAAATGATTCATGACAGGCTGCCATTTCCTTATATCTGTGACACGCATTCAGGAGGACAAAATTATCCTTCGAGTGACTGACAGGGAGCGATGCGAAATATGCGAGAGATGAAGGAGCTGGTTTACATACCTTGTCATTTATGACCCAAGCGCCTGGATCCCAGTGTATGGCAGGTAAGAGATCCAACTGCAACAATTTTGCTTATCTGAGGAAAAAAGAATGAAAAATAAGGAAGGAGTAAGAAATGAGGCAAATAATTGTCTCCTCTTGCTCACAAATACAGTTTACACAAGCATCTTAGTCATCAGAATACCTATGAAATGATCTTGCAATGCTTGATTAACAGATAAAACTTCTGTGCCTACACTTTTTTTTGGGTATTATCGGAAGCAAAATCTCCCAATAACCGCGGGCCTGCCACGGCATGCAGTGCAGGATGAAGACATTGGTGAACTTTGTGACGTGGCGAGGTTTAAACGCCGGCTGAGCCAATTCAATTGAGATTCGAGAACTTGTTAGATTCCTCCGTGCGCGTTCTTCGCCAAGCAAATGGGGATATTCAGGCCCGTCTGAAGGCCGAATACCTGAATAAACTCAACGTGAGGCCCTGAAAATGGGACATCTTCATTCTCCTCAGGTCAGAGCACAACACACCAGTATTGTCCGTGGGTATCTGGCAAAAGCGCTGGCCTCACCAGCTGATTGGAGACAAACCTAGTCAGCTAAAGGACAGGGCCGTCGCTCGACTGTCCCCGTCCGGCACAATAGGGCCACAGAGCAGGAGAAAGGGGAGGGAGGGAAGGAAGGGGGATTTTACTTATTCACAGGCTCCCTCAATCAGCTGCAAACACACTGGACTGCATCATTGACACTCATTAGTTTCTGCTCCACTTCCTCCTGGGGGCCTTTATCCTCATCTCATTTCATGTATTTGGGATAGTCAATCTTAGCACACAAAGATAGAGCTGCCTCACTCACACAGTGGCACAAATAGAGACAAACATCAGTCTTCGAAAGGGGTGGGGGGATGTTGGCTGTGGGGGAGGGGCTCATTGCACCAATACCTATAGCATTTGATTTTTTTTTTTTTTTTTTTTGCAGCTTCTTGCCATTTATTGGACTGTGCAACCGAAAGGAGGAGAGGGAGGGAGATTTGTTTAAGCATGCTCTATCAATAAAGAAATAATAATCCTAAATAACCTAGATACAACCTGCACAGACTCCATGCTCTCTGCTGCAGGAACATCACATCTTGGTAACTTGGGGAATAAAAATTCCTCTGTTCACATGATCAAATCCCATCATAATCATGTTCCCCAGTATGTTTACCACTCTGTTTGGCTGGCGCTGTGTGTTCAGTTTGCATTATTTCTGACAGCACAGATCAGTCAACTTGGGCTGTTTGGTTGTTTTCCACAAAGCACAGCTCTGATACAAAAAAAAATAAAACAAAGGGAGATTACGCGCACTAGTGTATGCAGAAGGCACGGGTGATAACGCACGGTCAGTCGGTGGGCCGTTTTTGCAGAGCATGTTCCTAGGTAGTTTCTTGCTAAGGCAGCGGGCACCCGACTGCAGGAGGGATTTGGCTGCATGAACGTATCTGCTGACTGACGGCGAGAGGGAATGAGACAGAGAGACAGATGTTCTTCTAAGTGGGTCACAGAATCAGGGAAATCATTAGGGAGAGGCAGAATGCACAGATGTATGTTACAACTGATGGCCCGGCATGTCAAATGTTACGCAAACTGACACTTCTCCACAAATGTTTGTTTAAATACAGACCCACAAAGCCTGTCATATTTACACCAGGGGAAAAAAGCCTTCTGAATCATAAAGGGATGCATTTTTTTTCCAATAGATTTTTGCTGAATACACTCATGCATGACATTTACATCAACAGAAACACGACAAATGCACAGCATGAGCAGGTGAATAAAGCGGACTCATTTTGTGTGGTACGAAAATACTAATCGTCCCACCTTGGGTCGGTCCAAATGCCATTTTACATAGATCTAATATTTCCTATATATACTGACTGAGCCTACTCATTCAAAATATTTTTAAAAAATGCTTCTAAAAGGGTTTGGAGCAAAAACCTCAAACCCAAAAGTGCAGGTTAGTTACTGCAGTTTATGAATGATCCCCTAACCCTAAGTAGCCTTGTACATATCTCTCGACCAATACTTGTAGATTTCAGATGGTAGTCAAAATTTTCGTGCAAATTTGTGCCAATTTCTGGTCGCAGAAGAAGAACTTTTTCTTGTCGTTCATCATTTATAATGTTTTGGGACTGGCATCTCCGACATGCAGTTTCAACGCTGCATGTCAGACGAACACTGAGGTTGCATAAGCTAAGATGAACTACTCTAATTAACCAACAAGGCAACAGAAGACCCCAGAAGCACAGACAATGAATTCGGATCAGTGGGCTTGGGCGTAGTGGGCATAGCAGAAGCACACATACAGTGGCATCAATTTCATTATTGACTTCTTTTCTTAAATAATGTAACAAATGTAACCACTGCAATAAAGAAAATGAAATCCATGGGTACAACTCCACCACCACCTGGTCCCTCCTCTCCCGTTTGGTATGAAGAGGGTCTGATCTACCATCGGCACATTCAGTTCAGCTTCTCTCTGCCTTACTCTTTGTAATGTTTCCTCTGAAAAGCCATGTTGGGATCATGCACAATACATCCTGCAAAACACAGCATGCCACAAAACGCTCTGTGCACTGTATTGTAATGTGCCACCTGACGTGTCCAAGCATCTTAAAGACATTTTCTGCCAATTGCTGAATTAACGTTACTGATGAGTTGCTGACATAATATATGCCTTAATAGGTCCTGTGTGTAATAGATGTACCATCGCCTCCAAACAGCCATCGATCCAAAGCTGCAGCGCCCAGAGAGGAAGCCACATGAACGGGTGATTGGCATTGTGCTGAGATTAGACGTTGTCCTCTGGGCTCTAATCAAAATGACTTTTTTTTCTTCCCCAAAATAGGAACACATCTCATGTTGCATCCCCTCATTTAAATATACCTCCCATTCAGCAAACAGGTCAAAATTAACAGAAAATAAGCTTATTATTATGGTATTATTTTAAGATTACTGACCTGAGAATCAACAGTTAAGGCTAAACCTCCAAAAATAAAACATTCATTCATTCATTCATTCATTCATGTCTCACTGTAGCATCAGCTAATGAACTAGTATTAGCTACCTTGCTAATGCAACATTAGCTGACTATTTTAGTCCCATCTGATTATAGATACTCTAAATCATGACACATCCAAAGTTTAAGTCACAGCAGATGATGTTTTTACGACCATGGTGAGTAAGCACTTGGGGCTGAGAGCACAGATTTTTGTGTAGAGCAGGTTCACAACTGGAGACATTAGTCCTCCTGATGGCTCCAGACCAGATTTATCTGTGAAGATTCTCATTCGTCCGGGTCATGGCACTTCTAAGTGCTTTGTAAAGGCAACTGGACTTGTTAGAGTCCAGAAGTGCTTACCTCTAACAAGTCCAGCTGCCTTCACAAAGCACTTAGAATTGACAAGATTTACCAAATGTGTTTGATGGGCCCGGTCTGACTGGCTGATGGTGATTGCATGAGACGGCAAGGAGCTGTCACTACTAGTCTGAACAGCCTCCATTCATTTGGTCAGAGTCTGTGCACTGGCTCTGATTGGTTCTCATGTTTCTATTTGCCACGGCACTCACCTGCCAATGAGGAAAATGCACATCACTTCTCAACCTGTTATGTCATCACCATCGAATTTGACTTGTTTCAACTTGGTGGCAGGTTGCTCAAAGAATCATAAGGCTGATAGGGAATTTATAGGGTTGTCAATGCCGTGAAAGCAAAAATGTCAACAGGACTGCAGTGTGGTGTGTTTTTATGTTTGTGCATGAGAGGATTGCTGAATGTGCGATGCTCGATATTTTCTCTTTGCCTAGACTGGTCAGCTTTCCTATGGCATCGCAAGCTTTGCTCAAGGCCAGTTGGGTAGTCTGAACCACCCTTGCCAAGTAACACCCTGACCCTGGTTTAATTATTAATGAGTTACCTGCTCAATGTATAATGTAATCTATTTTTCAAACTCTGTGCCACTGTGTTCAGAGTGTGCTGTCTGCCAAAACAAGCTGCAGGAACATCAACTGTCTGACCAATATAACACGCTACATCATTGGCAAAGTAAGTTACAGTAATTACAGTTAATTAAAACACTTTCGCGAGGTATAATTGACAGGAGTAAATCTTGTTTTTATGCCTCTATCAGTGAGAAACAACATATCTGAATGCCTGCCTTGTACATCACAGCAAATGGAATGAATCTAAAACAAATTACTTACTTGGGCGTTTGATAATTTACCTGGGCAGGCTGCCAAAAATGTTATCATATGGTAAACTCAACCCAACTATTTATGACCCTGTGAAATGAAAAGCTTTCAAAGCGTTGACTGTCCTTTCCTCCGATGACTTCCAAAGTAAAAAGTTTCAAAACCCCTCGGAAGCAACTTCTCCAGTTAAAAAGCCTTCTGCCTCCTTCAGGTGCCGCAAGGTTTTCATTAACTAAAAACTGAAACAAGCCAACTCTGCCACTCAGGATTACAAAGCCAGTGAATTTTATTAGGTAGCCCATGTGGACCTGTGAAATGGAGTGAAGGATTTCTGGTTGATAAGCCATAATGAATCAGCATTACATGACGTCATGCCCACACCTCTTTTCCAGTTGATGTAGTTCCTGGAGCACCTGACTGAAGTGACCAACATGTCACAATGTTACTGTGTGTCTTGCATGACTCAGAGTCCAGTGGCAAATTACGTTTCAGCCACATGAACGTAGGCCCTCCAACACGGATTTTATGCTTGCTATTAATTACAGCTTCCTCAAGGTAGACTGGACCAATACACAGTTAGTCACATCTCTACAGTTAATACTGTACTATGTGGTACTTAATCATACATAGTTATACTATATGACATGCATGTACAGAGATATGTAGCCTCAATCTTGAAAGTATTTAGGCTATTGCTCTATTCTGTCGCAGTGTATGCATAACTGTACCAAGGGTAATTAGTTTTGTCATTAATTAATCTAGACTTTTGATCTCACTGGGACTATAGACCTTATTCACAGCAGCCATTTTGACACGAAATAGTAGGTAAACACAGGTGTTCACATTAATTGAGGTTCAGTTCCATTCAGATACAGAATCTTTATCAATATCATTAGTAACACCTGTGTTTAACTACTATTTCATGTCAAAATGGCTGTTGTGAAAACGGTCTATCCTTGTAAAACAAAAGTTAAATAAATAACTAATAAAACTGTTACACAGCGGCTCAATGGTTAGCACTGTGACCTCACGGCAAGAAGATCCTGGGTTCAAAGCACGGAGCTGGTCTGTTCTGTGTGGAGTCTGCATGATCTCCCTGTGTTTGCATAGGTTTCCAAAGTCCAAAGACTTCCAGCTCAGATGAACATAACGCTCCAAAATGCCTATAATGTGGTTTAAATGTGTGCTAACCCTGTGATGGACTGGCAACCTCTCTGTACTGTCTTGCTGCTTTCTGCCCAATGTATGCTGGGAAAGGCTCCAGCACCCTGTGATCCTGATTAGAACTAAGCGGGTATGGAGAAGTAATGGATAATTAGCCTAATCTAAATGCTTACTTTACAATAAAAACCTTTGCAATTGAATGTGGACTCGGAGGAATTTTTATGTGAGATTCAGCCAAATAAGATTTCTACCTTTTATGGCACAAGTTTCGACGCAAATGATACAGCATTATGGCTGCCACTAATTACATTCAAGAATACAGACACTGTTCAACAACTGTAGGACACCTGTAAACGGTCTAAGAGCTCAATTCTCATGTGGATTTTTTTCTTATATATATATATATAACCTGTCCAACATAAATTTCTGTTGGATCATTACTCTGATCAATTAGCTTACTTGCCTACAGTGAAAAAGTGTTTGTACGGTTTGCGTTTGTGTCACTGGTGACTATAACTCAAGGTGATGGAAGGGGTGAGAGGGACGGGATCAGAGGAGACTTCTGATGATGATGTCGCAATTCTGACTGGTTGCCAGCATAGGTCATAGATTAGATGACCCGATAATTTTTTAGCATGGTCTTCCACTGCTGTAACCACGTGTAGGCAGTTCTGGTAAACACAAATTGTTTGGTTGAAGAGCAACACCAGAAATAATGAGACAAGACTTTTAAATTAAACCAATGTTGATCTTTTCCCACAATGAGACGGAGCAGTGATGAACTATTATAGGCATCTTCCATTATAAATATGAGACAAGTGGTTGACAGCGTTTATGGGCTCAAAAGTGGAGACGGCTGCACGTCTATAAATTACATCATCACAGTCTAGAGTCAAGCCTGCTCCCACAATCTTCTGCCTACACAACATGTGGAAGCAAGCCATGATTACATACAAAACGCTAAGCTGGCTTCTCAGTTTTTAGGTCAAGGTACATGAGTTTTAAAGGTAGATCTGTCTTTGATCAATGTCTATCTGTAAATATCTATGCATCAAATTCTTCGGGCTGTGGATGATGTGAAGTATATGTGTCATTGTTTTTGTGAAAAGCTGCTGCTGGTAAGTTTTTCACATGTAAATTTTTGATGGTTTGAGCTCCACAAAAGAAAATGACAAAGTACACAGAACTGTGTAACTTTTTTGTAATTTCTGTTATTGACTTCTGCTGCTGTGTACCTTCGGGGGATCAATAAAGTTTTACTCTACTCTACTCTCACACAAGAAACCAGATAACTGTGAGCAATCGGGTTAAAGCAGGAAATCAGATAACGTATCTACATGTGTTGTGTTACTCTGATTACTCAAAATACCCAGTTTACATGCAGTAGGTTAGTAATCAGATTTCCCCTTCACCCCAACGTATCCCAGACTGTTTCCACTGCCAACCGCAGGGCAGGGCAGCAACAGGCGGGACAGCTCAGTGAGCAGCAGCAAGAGTTTTTCTACCAGTCTTTAGCTGGACTAATAAGTAAAGCAGGCTCCAGCGAATGTGTTTTTAAGCATTCTTCAACAATCATGTCGAGTGGACAATGAAGTTTTTATTCTCCTCAGCGTTATATATTGTGTATTTATTGTGTCAGTGTCCTTATCTGCTCTCTTTTCTTGCATATGCGTGCATGTTTTTCAGAAATCCCAAAATCCCAAAGAAATCCCAAAATCCCAATGGCCCAGTAGGTGGGTTTCTCCAGTAGAAATCTACATGTGTTACCCAGGTTTCTCTTAATCCCTTAACTTGATTTTGGAAACTGGATTTCTCATTTACGTGGCATTTCTGAAATCTGATAACTGCCATACTTGAGGAATTAATCAATTACTAAAGTGCATGGAAACCCACTGAATGTAAGAAAGAATATTCTCTCTGTGAAGACACAGTTCACTTAAAGAAGAAAGCCATTCCTTATCAGCAAGGTTAATTGTATGTTCCTTATCGAAGACATGGTTGGCAGTAATGAAGTACCTCTTTGATTAGTTTAAAATAGGTAATTAAATATATAGGTAATCCTGTTGGTCAGTTATTATTGCAAAGTGTACATAAGCAATTGAGCTGACCTGGAAGGTCAATGCCTTTATTTTGAGAGGAATTCAAAGTACTAATCTTTTCCATTAACCATGATCTGAAACTATCCAACCACTTTCAGATATGTGAACCATTCCACCAATAACTGGAATGCAGGCATGGGGACGGCCACCAAGCAAAACAAATTAAAGCAAGTATAGCTAAGGTTAACACCATCAAACAAAAACTATTTACAATATGTAATATAATATATAAAATGATTTAGCCTATGTGCCCTATCTTTTAAAAGTCCTTCAAGAGCGGATCCTTGAAGGACGATATTCTGCAAGAATGCAGCCACAAGGGTATACCATGGTAGCAACATAACAGAAAGGAGGCTGAATATTGGAAGGACACTCGGGTGTCACATAGCACAAGAGACATCATGAGTATTACATGGTCATGCTAAATCTAGCTATGCTTGGTAGCATGTAAACAGGAATGTGAGTGGAAAAGTTTGATAAGCAACCCATCTAAACAGCTTAATCAATATATTGTCTGATAGCCAGTTCAATTAATTTAGTCCATGTAAACATAATCAGTTATATAAAACAATACATGAATGAAGAAAACGCATTCAGCCAAGTGGCTCAGCCTTTATTGGCGTGCAATATATGCAATAATTATGCATGGTCCTGGCGTAATATACCTTGGCTGGCTGAGTCTAGCTTAAACATTTCCATTTCAATGACAGTAAAAGATCAAAAATTCCAACGTGCAGGAGAATCCACAAGGAAGAGGCCACATTACAATAATACAGTTTGAGGAAGTAATTCCAAACTCTGGTGAGACATAAAGAGTAGGCTTTGCATATCAGTAGAATTCATTGTTACAAATGCCAGCAAGACAATAAGTCACCAGTGATCTTCAAACAGATGGTGGCATACTACTGTCCTCGTCTAGTTTTTGTTTAAATTCACACTGCATATATATTATATCACAATGAAAGACTTCAAACTAATGGATAGAATTTTAGGGCAGGAGAAGCCTGCTTAGTATTTCATTGGCAGACAGAGACTTTAAACATCCCTGCAGTATTTGCACAACTAACATGCATTTTGGCCTGTGGCAACATAAAACAGTCTAACCTGTCAGTTTCAGGGCTAGTACAGTTCGTCCAGGTTTGTAATTTGATGGGTGCCTAGTTTTAGCAAGATAATCTACAGCACGGAGGCGTGTAAACGTCATTCTCCATACAATTCAACCTTATCGTTTTGGTTTTATAGCCTAATAACTATCTGTACACGCAAGGTATGTTCCACTTCACAATTGTGAAATAATGTTTAATTTGAGTGTTAAAAGTATCAACCTAATTTAGACAGGTAATTAATGTCTTAAGTGAACATAAGGCATGCTGACATATTCATCTTTTAATAGCTTCTTGGTTTCCTGAATATTTGTTTGCCTGCTTCCCTCGGAAGTATTCAATGAGACTATTAGCAAAGACTAACAAAAACGACGGGCATGCAGCTGGCTATCCGCCGAACTAAAAATTCCTAAAATTAAACCTAGAGATTAGCTTCACATCTATCTCAAATCTTAACAGGATTAAATTACACTGGATTTAACCGGGGATAGTAATCTGATTAGCGAAAGGGTGAGGAAATGAAAATGCGGAGATGTGAAGTACACACTAATCCCTGGTCTGTCGACGCTGTGAAGGTGCTCCGCAACAAAAGATGTTGCTCACCGTTGCTGCTGTGCTGTTGCACTGCAGCTGCAAAGACTGGGAAATTTTGGGGATGGCTGTATAACATAACGCCACTATATCTTACATTTGTATCAATCTGTGCTATGTTGGATTCTCGGTTAATTTGGAAAAATTCTGAAACATTTTACGAACACGAACCTTAGTCAGTGCAGCATTTCAAATGTGTTAATGCCGTGGAGCCTAACATTACCACAAACACTGGCGGTGTCTTATTTCTTGATACATACCTAACTATTAAGAACACGATCACAGACCATCTCGGCAAACTAACGACTAAGTGTTAACTGGTTGTGGTCAGAAGATGCTGTTACGCCGCCTGTTATCTGTTCAAAAACAATGAGTGGATAACAAAACAATCAGAGACTCAAGTTGGGCAGCATCGGATAGACTGGGATCCCAACGCTACTATGCTAGCTAGAAGCTAGCCGAAACGTTAGCATAATGTATGTGGCCCCACTGACACAAGCACCTCGCCAACAAAGCGACTTACCAAAATGATCGTTGAGTCAACGTCTCATTTAACGATGTCCAGCGACGGCCTGGAAGTTAGAATCCAAAAATATCTGGAAATGTGGGCATGAGCTAGCTTTACCGTTGCGCTTGACGGCAGTTCTATAGGTTTGCTAGCTAGCAGTTAGCAGCGTTGCCCACTTAAAGAGCACCTCGAAGCTAACTAGCCCAGTACGCACATTCTCCTCAACCATCCGTCTTCAAAACTTGTTTACCGTCCCCAGTTGTTTTCACGATGAGAAGTGTGTCCCTTCCAGCGGATAGCTACCAGAACAAATTAACCAGAGGCGACTAACATAAAATGTTCCTTAACTGAATGTATTTTGAGATTGAGCATTAAAAAGAATCCAAAATGTCCACAACACTCAGCAAGGAAATACAAAAGGCAAAAAAGCGTACGACCTCCGCCAGAGCAAAACCTTTTCCTCCGAAGTGTGCCGCACCCAGATGTTTTCAGTCATAATTTCCTTTTCGTTTTATCATTTACAAATATACAGCTTTGACAAGGTCGAGCGTGACGCTAAACAAAGCTGTAAGATCACGACGAAACTGGTTTGTTCCCTGCGATCTATGAACCTACATGTAGGAGCAGCCTGTCCACCAGAAGTCGCCTATCCAGCCACCGATCGACTGTGCGGATGGTTTTCACTTTCTGGCCAAGACACTAAGTCAAGCAGTTCTGTACCTCCCACACTCTATTTTCTAAAACCTGTTTTTCCTCTATGATTCAGGTTATAAGGTCAGTTACAGATAGTAAAATTATACAAACAATACAATAAGACTAAGATTAATAATGACAATAATAACAACAAAAATATATCTATAAAAAACATGATACTCTCAGGCTTATTATTGAATAATGTTGTTTTTATTTCATTACATGCAACATCTGTCCATTAAAAGCGTCTTTAATCCTCTTAAGCTCTATTGAACACTTATGTCAAAGTGTTGACAGACAAATAATCCCACAATTTTCCTAATCACATAGAAAAATAGGCATCTCCACCCCCTCACCCCCTATTTTTTTTTTCTTTTTTTTTTTTTGTAAAGGGCTTATAGTCTTATGACGTGCTATCCTGCGGCGCCCCCTGGTGGGGAAATAAATTGTTGTTCCCTCTGTTGATTTTTTTTTAAATTAAGCAGGCTCAAATATAAATACAAAAAAAAAAAAATGCCCCACACACATTCAAAACATGATACTGGGTATTTCATTAATGTCACTCTTAATGACAGATCTTCGAGGTCTTCTGTCTTTACAGCAAGGCATTTTGACACAATGTCAGTTTACTTTTGAAGGTTTGACTTTAACAGCGATTTTTAATTCTGATAGCATCTAAAGGTGAATTTTCCAGGAAATTTTACAAATGCTCCAGTATGGAACAATATGTAGGCAGTCTTACCTGACAGGAATACAGATATAAGGAAAAACAGCACAGGGAAACAGGTTGTCAAAGTTTTCTCCAGCTGTTACAGTGCACAGTTCATATTTTAAATGCCTAAAGTAACATGAGTGCACAATCAATGTATTTTTTGCTCCAGTCTTTGCAATGACATATGCATATCAGCAAACTCAAGTATCACTCTTTTTTCTAAACTTGAAGACTGCTTAGTTTGTTTCTTTGGGCATTACACTTCAAAATTATATACTTAACTGATACTTAAAAAAAAAAAAAAAAACAGCTTCTGGCTTTTATTAGCTTATTTGTATTAGCTCTCCCTCTCTCACATACCCATACCCACATACAGTCAGTGCAGGGATGACATCTCATTTTTACTGAACCAGTCAGAGATGGCACTCCCAGTCCGCTGTGACTGGGAGTGCCCTCTCTAATCTTGTGTTGGCTAATCTAAACACCAAGCCGTCTATCCCATCCAGACTGTTGTGGCACTGTAACATTTCTTATTACTTCCTTGAATTACTTTAAGGGAGTCTGTAAGAATGTCCATGAATTTTACTGACTCAGAAAGCTACCTACAACTAAGTGAAAAACATCGATCAAACACTGCAATAAGACTATCAAAACAAATTAAGAATTTAACTAAAATTAAACTTACACACTGAGCACCAAACCACAGTGAGCGGATGACTGTTACATTTAGACATAAGTATCTTCAAAGACAGTTTTGGTCTATTTCACCTTCATAATCTCAGATATCGCAATCACAGCATTAACTCCTACAATTTTGTTGTGCTCTGTGATCCACGGTTTAACACCACAGAATAAGTGCACTGACCTGAGTAGCAAAAACCTAACACTCATGAGAAGTTTTTTTTTTTTTCTTTAATTGCTTTGGACTTCACCAACATCGGAAGCATTGGGGAACACAGGCCTGCCTTGCTTTATAAAATGAGTTTAAGGATTCTTTCAAAGTATCCATAGCTATATCAGGTTATATTATTTATATTTCTGACTTGACCAGTCCTTTGCATTGAAAGAAGGCATCCTGGCATGGTTCACGTCCAAGAAAAGTTTTCAGCATGTCCACCCCATCAACAGAGCCACCAGCTTCCAGAATCACTCTCCGGTACTCTTTTCCAATCTGCAAAAAAAGTTTAAATAATAAATAAATGAAGACATAAAGCAATACTATATGAATAAAGACATTTTTCATAAAAAGTGTGTATATTTACATTTTAATTTTACAGGACTGAACAGACAAATATTTAAAATGTCAGATATTCTACTTGACATGAAGAAGTTTTATGGATTAAGTTTGTGCTATCACACCTTTGGATTCATAATGCCTTCCTTTTTAAAACGACTGAAAAAGATGTCCATCGAGTAGACTTCACTCCATAGATAGCCATAGTACTGCCCATCATACCCCCCAGCCAAGTGGCTGAAACTGGCTGTCATATTTGTACCTGCAAAGAAGAAATCTTGATTTAATAATTAAATCTACATCTAACTGTTAACACAAGTTCACAAATCATTGAAAAAAAATTGTGTGACTTTCAGAAAATGAAATATTATTAAATCTAATAAATCAAGAATTTGCTGAGCTGCCTAAAAGAAATCTTGGCACTGATCTTTATCCATATTCTCTGTACTTGCAGCACATTTTCTTCTAACAATACTGTACAGCTGACCTGGAGTAGCAGGGACGCCCAGGATGTCTTGGCAGTGCTTGGCAAACACCTCAGTTGAATTTGCATGAGGGCTGGTGTGAAGTGACTGGTCCACTTTGCTGAGGACTATCTGACGCAGGTTCATCAGACCTGAAGAGGACACAGAAGTCTGTCACTATATCTGTAAGAACACTTAAGGGAATACTCCAACGTTTTAGGCAAAATACCCTTTTCCTCTGACTTACCCAGAGTGAGACAACATGTTTGATACCATTTTCACCTCTGTACATCCAACGGTTCAGTTCCTTCGGGTAGCATTTCATGTTAGCTTTGCATAAAGACTTGAAGTCAACAAGAGTAATTAGCCTAGCTTCATCAAAGTGAAAAAATAAACCTTATAGCAACTCAGAAGATGTCTCGTGTGTTGCACGGTAATAAAATACACTTCTTGGATTTTTTTTTTTTTTAATGAACATGTTCAGCGGTTATAGTTCCTACTAACCAACAACTCTTGAAAGAGATGAACAAATAAATAAAAATAAAAATTCCAAGACATGTAATTCAAATACATGATACATTGTGTAAATAAGACAGCTTCGGAGTTGCTGTAAGGTTCGTTTTTTCACTTTGACAGAGCTAGGCTATGACTCCTGTAGACTTCAAGTCTTTATGCTAAGCTAACATGAAATGCTGCCTATAGAAACTGAACCAGTAGACATACAGAGGTGAAAATGGTATGAAACATCTTGTCTCAGTCTGGTTAAATCAGAAAAAGGGTCTTCTGCCCAAAACATTGGAGTATTCCTATAATTTCTGCATAGAAGTTAAACATAAAGTAATTTTATTTAATTTTATGTAAATTATTCAATGTAAATTTATAACATTTGCGGTCTCATTTTTTGAGTACCAACCAGTGTTTGCTACTCTGGAAGCAATGAGTTTGTCAAGTAGTTTGTCTGGGATTGGGCTCCCATCTCTGTAGTGACCAGACATTCTCCTGAGGGGCTCCTTCTCCCAAACCCAGTTCTCCAGCATCTGAGAAGGCACTTCCACAAAGTCTGTTTCCACCTGGGTCCCACTGAACTCTGAAAATGTGGTCTGATGCATACAAAGGAAAACTCTTAAATTCTCATTAACATACACATGAAACATCTTTAACGAAACTTTCGGCAGCCTCACATTGGCCTACCTTAGAACACAGCTCATGCATAACATGTCCAAACTCATGAAAGTAAGTCTCCACTTCATGGTGTTGTAGGAGAGACGGCCAGCCTTTTCTGGGCTTGCTAAAATTAGCCACCATGGCCGCTACTGGAAGCCTGCGTTTCCCATCAGGACCTAGGCAGCCAGGTTGAAGGCCAAAGCAGGCTGCGTGTCCATACTTTCCTTCTCTGGTGGAAGATAAGATGATCAGTTAGAATGTGGTCTGGACATGAAATACATTAAATACACACCTATAATCATCTCTAATAGAGACCATTAAAGTGCTAATATCACAAGGGAGAGTTCTAGAGAGTTCTAGTTATTTACAGCTTCCATCTTATGTCTTTTTATATTTCCCCAAATGAAAAAATTATGTAGTAGTAGTTGTTTCTAGTCAGAACTGAGAAGCATAAATCACCTTGGATGTAAGTCCAGGTAGAACTGACCGATCTCCTCCCCTGTTGCAGTGTCCAGGACTGAATACAGGCTGACGTTCTCATGCCACACATGGGCATGCTTTACTTTGGTGAACGTGAGACCCAACAGGTCCTGGTAGATGCCGAGCAGTCCTTCTGTCACCACTTCGAGCGGGAAATACTCAATGAGTTTGTCCTTGTTCACAGCAAACTTGATCTCCTCCACCTGATTCATGTAGTAGGGCATGTCCCAGGCATTGATCCGCTCATCAAACTCGCAGCCTTTCATCAAGCACTCCCTCTTCTTCAGAGCAAGAATGTATTTTCTCTCCTTCTGACCAAGGGGTTTCAATTTTTCATAGAATTTATCTGTAAAACATGGACAAAGTGGGGAAGAAATCATTGTCCTCATGGTTACACTACACCACAGAGATATAGTTTTGTATACAATTACAACATATTTGAATATGGCTTTTATGACACTCATAAACTTCTATGGGGCCAAAATTTGAATATTACAGAAAGCGCAGCATTTGATTTCACTTACTGTCTCAAACCAGGGAAAACATCAACCTTTTAACTATTTCACTACCAAAAGCTGTTCCCTTAGGTTAGGAGAAGTGATAGAGGGGAGATTCTCCAGTCTGAATGTTGCAGGCAGCAGGCACTAGGACCTGGATTCACCTGATGCCACTCAGGTAATATGTGAAGCCATTAATTCACCCAACATGCAGTCAGATGCGGTGATCAGTTTGGAATAGAGGGTCAACACCTCTCCAATGTCCACTGAGAGGCTGGTAACAGGTAGACAAATCAAGTGAGTCCATCTCACTGCAAGCCAGCTTTAACTTTGCTTTATTTGACAACATTGCTGGATACATCAGTATATTGCGGTCCACCTGTTCTCACTCTCTCTTTGCTACCCAGAGAAATCCAAACCCGCCTCTAGGGAAAAGCCGAATCCCCCACAAACACAAAGGCTCACCGCTCTCTCTCTCTCCAGCCTGCTCTACTGGCTGACTGCTGGGGCAGACCCACTCTGTGAAGAGGAATAAGGGCCAAAACCACAAATGGGATGTTTTGTCTGAGCCTTGGATTTCATCGGTTTCTCCTCCACTTTCACACAAAAGCTTTCTTGAATGGATCAGAAACTATAAAACCTTGTTGTTGTGGGGTTTTTTTAACATGACAACTGATATTTAGCGTTGTTTGAGATGGAAGGAAAATGGATACATCCACACAAGTAGATATATTGAACTGACTATGTTTTAGGTGCTAAATCAGAAATTGTCTTTTATCCGTTATCAAAAATCAGAAGCATATAAATGTTGCTGGATGTTTCATAGTATTGTGTTTCACTTTGATTCTACATAATCTGATTAATTTGGCAATCACTCCTCCCTCCTCCTACCGCTCCACCACTTATCTTTTGCACTGGAGTTTTCACACTCATGTTGTGGGAGAAGCGCAACTCAAACTGAGGTTACGGTCACCTTTTAAAACTAATTTCATCTTACGTTACTGGGAATCTGCATCTAATTTCCCTGGGATGCCACAAGATTAAAAAATAAATACTTTCAATATTTGGTTGAAGTTTTTATTAGCTACTACAAAGCCTGTATCAGAGGGCATGTATTTTAATTTAGAGAGATCATCTGTTAAGAAAAATCTTATTTTTTAATAACAAAGTTCTCTTGTTTAAATTGTGATGTTTGTCCAAGGCTTTATTGCTATTTTGAAATATTGTTTCTTTATAACATTCATGCCAATAAATCAATTTGAAGTGTGAGTGTGTGTGTGTTTGTATGTGCATGCATGTATGTGTGTTAAGGGGATCATACCTAGAAAGTCAGACACATTGCTGGCATTCTTGGCCATGTTAACCTCCAACACATAGTTTGCATGGTTACTGAAACCCAGTAAGCTTGCAACTTTTGCCCTCAGCTCTATCAGCTGTTCGAGGATGGCTGTGTTTACCTGAAAAACATAACAAAAACAAAACAAAAAAAAAACATAGGTCGCTCAATAAATATAGGTATTGCACACAAGTCCACCAGTGCTTGACCACAGGTGCCTGAATTTCAAACACTGCTAAAAAAAAAACATGCAAAGAATTTGCACCAAAAAGATCGTGATCCCTAAGTTTGCCACAGATATCGCACAGCACTTGTCACTTGAGCCCTTTGCACTTTATATTTAAAGGGGCATCATCCATCATCAAAGAGTGACCACCGGTTTCAGTTCTTTGTTTACCCTACTGGTTTCAAAACTGGATGTGGAGAGCAGCAGTGCAGAGGGAGTGGAAGGGGTCAGGTTCTAACTCAAATAAATATGATTGCACAGTTCACATCCGATAATGTTCATCTAAATATTATTTTGAACCGCAGGAAACAAAGAATTGTTGTGCTGACACCCCAAAAAACTGTCAGTTTAACATATGTTGTTATATGTACTATAGAAGTATCGATCTTCTGTCTCAAACACCATGTATAGATCACACCTTAAAAATGTTTTCAAATATATTTTTCCAATTTCTTAGTGAAAGGGACCGATTAATGGCATTAATGAATGGAATGGAATTACATGAAAAAACAAGTTATAGAAGAACAGGATATGCAGGTAGGGTGATATGTTGAAAGGATAATTTTAATACTTCAAGGAATACTCCAATGTTTTGGGCAAAATAACTTACCCAGAGTGAGACAAGATGTTTGATACCATTTTCAGCTCTGTGCATCGACTAGTTCAGTTTCTATGGGTAGAATTTCATGTTAGCTTAGCATAAAGACTTGAAGTATACAGGAGTCATTAGCCTAGCTCCATCAAAGTGAAAAAATAAACCTTACAGCAACTCTGAAGCTGTCTTATTTACGCAGTGTATCATGTATATTTGAAATACATGACAATACATATGACTCCTTGTAGACTTCAAGTCTTTATGCTAAGCTAACATGAAATGCTACCCAGAGAAACCGAACCAGTGGACGTACAGAGGTGAAAATGGTATCAAACATCTTGTCTCACTCTAGGCACACACACACGCAAAGCAGTAGCATGGTCAGGAAAGTGTAAATAAAACTCCAATTACCTCTTTACACCTGCTGTGAAAGGCTGTTTCCATCTTCCTCCTGGTCTCAGGAACATCACACCTCTTCATCAGGGGGTAGTAGTGCGGGTACTGAAGTGTCACCTTGTACCGTCCATCTGCCGTCCTCTCCAGCCCGTTGAGATAGCTATCTGCCAGCCCACCTTTAGGGACAGAGCAAGCATCATAACACCAAGTCACAAAGTCAAAGATGAGACTGAATCCCGTTCAAATAAACTTACCCAATTCACGCTCAGAAAAAACAAGAAAAGTGTTCTCCTCATTCAGATTCTTGTTAAACTCAATGGAAAGGTCACTGATCAGTTTGGAAGTTTGCTTGATTTCCTTTGAGAGAAAAAAGAAACAATCAGCTAGAACAGGAAAGTCACAAGGAGACAATTTGCCTTTTCACTCAATAATAACCAGTAAGTGGCATTACCTCTTGCACATCTTTTGACAGGTGCAATCCATTCCGTTTCCCTAATAAAACAAGTCGGTCCAAGAATCTCTTCTCTTCAGGTGCAAGGTGGTCTTGGTGCTTCTCCTGCCAGCAATCAACCAAAACATACTAAAAGACACCACTCTCCGAGAATGCAGCGTTTTATAGGCAGAGTATACTTGTTTCCATGTTTATAAATCTATTTATGATCCCTGTCAGCCAGCCAGCTCTACCGCCGCGGCAGCCTTTGGAAAAGTTCCTACTGTCACAAGTCATGTTTACACCGAGGCTCTGAGTGTTTCCTGGCCCTAAGCGACACCTGGGCCTGTGCCAATCTAGCTGCAACATCTTATCACTGCAAGCTTTTCGCGCACATGAAAGAGCTCTAATCTGACTGTAGATGATGCCAAATTTTTAACACCAAATTTAGAACCACAATACTATTTAAGGAATATATATAGCATTGAGGTGCTGACACGCGAGCGACATTGTAGTCATTTCTTTTTTTTTCCACTGAACTAGCTCAGACCACAGAACTTGATAGCATTGGTTAAAAAGGTTCAAGATAGCAACTTGACACATACACACCCACACACACATATAGATATATGAATTAGCAAAGCAGTTTTAACTGGAATGACATTCGGCATTAGCTGCAACCATTAATCAAGTTAAATATCTCTCATAAGCTAAATATGAACCAACAGTGTCAAATGAGAAGCCGTTAAGCCGTCCTGTGCCCTCCTCGCACATGCAAATCCCAACTAGCTGCACTATGGCTTACATGAAATGTTAAAAATAACCCCTATGATTGTGGCACATAATTCGATAAATGCATCAAGACCTCTCACATTAGATTTAATCAGCTTCAAAGCCATGTCTTCTAAACTTAAGATTACTTTTAACACCTCACGGATTATCTTGGTAAACTAGAAGGCTTCATGTCAATAATAGCTTCCTATTCCCTCATCTTGTGAGTGATGTGTATACTGTATGAAGCTGGTTATGATATTAGATTTACCTGCAATGCAATAATTCTCTTGAACACGTCTTCCCTCATACCTATCTCCACATCAAATTCAGACAGTTTTTTGTCGGCCTCTGTGCTCGCTGACCGGACCTCCTTACAAGGAGAGACATACTGGGGGAAATCAAGAGCGTGGCGTGACGCTGGAAGATAGAATGAACAGAGAGTGCACCACAAATGTCACGATAATTTGTGCAACGTGGAAGTAAATAAAAAGAACAATGACCTGATACATTTCTAAAATGACTTACATGCATAATCCAATTTGGCAGTGGCCAAAGCTTTCAGGGTGTTTTCAACAGAGATCTTCTCTATATTTAGAGATCCAATGTCATCATAGACCTTATTTATTCGGCTAATCAGGTTGTCTGTCATGGCCTTGATCTCATCTGGAGAAAGATCCCATCTTAGTGTGCTGCTTTTGTTTGCCGCCTGAGAGCAGTCTCTGGCCGATGTCAGAGACCCGTTCTGGAGCGTCATTCTCAGGCACGGTCTGGAAACGCTGCAGACAAATAAACACATGCTCGTTTTCATGTCCGAGTAAAAAAACAGAATTATTCCATTTCTTGTCATTTCAGTTGAAGGGCATATTTCTGTAAAAATACTGGCAGGGAGGTATAGCTCTTCATCACAGTAAACACTCGTGCAGCTTGTGACAGCACATAAATGTGTGTATTTATGGCAAGACACTTTGACCCTTAAAGTTCATGAAGTTCAGACCTACACAGTATACTTTTGTCCCCATGCTTTGGAGGACACAGACATGATCCCCTGTGTTGAACATCTGTATTCAGAAACTGATTCTTTTTAAATCAATTCATTAAAACCAACATTTCTTTTTTTTTCCTTTCCTTTAAAAGAATAAATAAATAAATAAATAAATAAATAAATAAAAGCTCCAAATTGTACAATAAGGAAAAGTTCACGCCAAACGTCTATTTGCTTATTTCAGTTTTATTTTATTTCACAAACAGATGTTTTTAATGTTTGTCTTGAGCTTTGAGAAGAAACTCCAAATTGGCTGGGAAAATGCAGTTTAGATGGATGAGTAATGCTCTTCCCTCCCTCAGGACTTGTCCATGTACAACAAAGATATGCAGCTCACAGATGCCAATATGAGCATTAACTGAAAGCAAGCTGTTAATGGGAAAATCGGATAAGGATAAATAAAAGCTGAGGGGGAAAAAATCGGTGCAAGACGCAGCCTGTGTTTTAAATAGGCTATAAACAATGCAAAGCAGTAATCTGAGCCAGTAGATGACATAAAAAATAGTGGCACCTCTTTAATCCTGATCAAAGAAATTATTATTTAAGTATAGTGCTGTTGGGTGGTCTTGCTTGGTGGCCAACTGCGCCTTAAGACAGCGGGGTCTTATTTCTCACCCTGACCGCGGCAGGTGTTTTATCGTAAGAAGCCATAAATTCTTCAAGGTCACAGAGGCGAGGAACTTCAAACACGAACGTGTTCTGCATTTTTTTCCGCGCTATAGGATGACCTTTTCCCATGCCCACCTCCACCAGCGTTAGTTAGTCTTGTAATAAAAAGTTTACAAAACAAGGTCATAAACGCGTAGTGCAATTGTAAGGTATAAGAAATCATGGCAAAACGTATAAACAGCGCAGTGAGCGGTGATCTGAAGCAAAAAAGACGTATTTCCAACACTGTTTTATGTTTAATTGACGCAACCGCCAGAACCACACACCAAAGTTATGAAATTGAGATTTAGCTGGTTTACACAATTCAGTCTAGCTGTCACACAAATTCTGAAATGACTTAACACAGCAGCTGTTAACCAGTATACTTGAAGCATACCTGCAAAGCGTTTTGCAGACGGTTCTTAGCGAACTCATGCCAGCGATTTCATGCGTTTTTTCGTGCAAAAAAACACTGCCTTTTGTACTGCTCCCTCTTACTATTGGTCTTGTCAGCCTCAGCAGGGTTGCATGTGGAAAATGCTTCTTATTTCCGCCGCGAGTGCGCAGGCGCCGAGGATGCGATCAATTTGACAGAAGCCCTCATGACGCGGTAGCAGAGACAGCTGGAAAAGAGCTCAGGTAGGTGGGCGGGGGACGTTGAATATAGCATCCTTTGACACATTGTATGTTATTCGTAAATTAGCTGCAGTATTTTGAGCCCCAAAACATGGGTGTCCGAGGATAGTATGTATTTCTCCTCCCGTGCTTGTTACTGCCAACCTGACAAGACGATTGTGATTGTTCAGCCATCGCACAAGCTGCACAGTCAATGCATGAAGCTCTTATCCGGGTGATCTGTTATTAACGACGCGCTTTTGAAATAATCAACATGCAACCGCCTGTGCGATTTGCTGCCCCCCGTGCATGATATTATGGTAATATGACACGAAATAACCTGCTTCTCCCATCATCATGGGATTACATCACAGCTTCTGCATCGTTGCATTTACGTGTGTCAACACAACATACTGAGGGAGGAGTAACGCCGTGCCAGTCAGACCTCCGTGCACACCAAATGCATTGCATCAGCACGTGATGAAGATAACGTTTGCATCATGTAGCATCCTCCCCCAGATTATATTTTATTTGCCACAACTTGAGCCTGCAAAAAAAGTGGCATGCTTGGAACTGTCTCGATCACGCATCAACATAAAGAAGAATTTCAATTAAATTATTCTTAAAGGCGTGGGATTGGGATGTGCATGGCATAATTTCGTTTTAAAGGAGCACCAGTTACTTATAAAAAAGAATGATGACGCGTTTGTTTTCCCATGGGTTGTCGTGGAAACAAGAATGGCTATTTAAATGCAACACCAGCAACCTTTTTCTATGTGGCTTGTGCAAGTATCATTAATGACAAGGGTGGATTCCCCTCAGCAGCCTCCAGACCACATGGGTGACAAAACTTCATAGGCCAGTTATTAAAACCTTTAAAAGCTTACATTACAGAAATAAGGGCACGATCCACATAGATTAAATGTACAGTCATCAGTCTGTGGGTCCCTTTGATTTACACTCCAACAACTTCCTGTGTCCAGCAGTTTGCAGATAAAATGGCAGTGGAGAAGCGCTTGGCATTCTCTATTGTGCAGTTCCTACGAGATCAAACACATTGTGGTGCTTTGAATTCAGATGAGCAGGAGAGCCTCGAAGGTAGGTTGACACACTGTGCACTTCCCCTCCTGAAAGTGGTTTTGACAACATTACACTCTGTTCTTGCTCTCTCCAAAACGCCAAATGATATTGAATTGAATATATTAGTTTGCTAGCCTGATCTAAATGGAATAAGCAGGAGTAGGTGTAATCATCAGATGGCATCTTTGCAACCTAGAAATGAAGGTATGATGTATATGCATTGGAGTGTTTTTTTTTTCAGAATGGAAAATACTGACAAGCTGTTTGAAATTTCTCTGTGCATAATGTCATCATTTCTTCTAGACCTCTTTTTTTATTGCCATCATTTTCATATATAGCATCAAAACCCAGATCTGTCATTATCTCAGCAGTCATGTACCAACCACATCATGGTCTAACAATCTTGCTTTGCAGTTGCAATACAGTGCTTAGAGACCACCTTTAAGATCAGCTCCAGTGACTGCCACCTTGCTGTGCCACAGCCCCTGACAGAGATATTTCTCAATTCCCTACTAAAGGTGGGTACTGCGCAGTCCGCACAACCTGTGGCGTCATAAGCTAATTATTTTAAGTGCCTTGGCTTGATATTGGGTGAACATCTGACTTTTATATACTTTGCATGCGTCCATAATGACTCAGCCTGTAGGGCATCGGGATCTGTATTAAAAAAGGTGAAATACTGTAAAGACTGAACTGCAAATACCATCATGTGTCATGTGTATATCCTGTCAGAAAGAAAGCTGTAGGTGTAATTTCATACTGAATGTCCATTGGCATGTAGGTCCTCCAAACTGAAGCATTCACCAACTAACAAATAATATGTTGTTTACCATCCATAGACAACAATACTGAATATTATAGAGGCTGTATTTATTCACAGTTAATTACAGTACATCAGATCAATGTCTCTTTATTTGGTATTGCATTTATTTAGAATGACAACATAACCATACCAGAGACCTCCCCGACTCCAGAAGACATTGAACGGGCAGAGCAACTCAAAAATGAAGGTAATGCTAAAACTTGCTTTAAAAATTTACATTTATTTCATTAGGTCTGATACCTCTCCCCCCTCCTATAGCATTCCTAAGGATGAAATATCATATATATGACTTTTTATAGAACCATGCCTCTCTAAAACATATTTGACATGCTGGGTTGGAGGACTTGAGTGGGGCAGTTAACAAATACATGAAAGCCAATACATCGTCCTATGTGCTTAAGACAGAATTTCTGAATTCTCAGGTGATAAGCTGCCTTGATTAACCCGTAGACAAAAAGAACTTCACAGTTTTATGGTTTATATGTCTGCAGACATTTTGTCATCACAGTTTGCTGCCCCTTACTTCTGCCACATGTTTTGGAGCTGTGCAAAGCTCTTCGCCTTGTGGAGTTTTGTATTTCCAACCTTAAGTGATGACAGCAGGGCTTGACCTACCGACAGCTATATTTGGGGTTCTGGGTGAGGGCTTCAAGAACCCAATATATTATTTACAAAAAAAAAAAAAAAAAAAATGGAAACCATAATGATTCTGCTAAAATAAAAGCAGCCACAAGCGGAGGCTAATTTTAAACCCTTTATCTATAGTTTTATTTCAATGTGGTTCGTATAAAGAATAAAAAACTGCTAAAGATAGAAATTGTTTACATTTATATGCAGCTCTGTATTCTGTTATTATTCTGGAGTTCAGATTTTGAGTTGGCCCATGTCAATATTGGCAAAACCCGAATATCTCTTATACAAATGACTTATATTTATATATCTTGTAACTATATGCATATATTACTTACTGTTGATCTGTCCAAAGTAGAGGCAAACTACATTGTAACATTAGCACCAATGGTCCATTTTTAAAAGTTATTTCAGAATATGGGTGCTGAGTCCTAATGTCTTATCTCCGCCACCTCTTTCATGATGATCCAAAATGGTAGAATTACTCATAAATTAGTATTCCTTGATACAAGCTAATAAATTAGGCAAAATGTTGTCATCGCAGCCTTTCCCTGTGCACACTCTGTGTGGACAAACCAATCTTTCATTCGTAGGGAACAATCACATGAAGGAAGAGAACTACAGCTGTGCAGTGGAGTGCTATACAAAGGCCATTGATCTGGACCTAAGAAATGCTGTCTACTACTGTAATAGGTACTTACAGCAGTCACTCTGTCATTCTGTTACATGTAATCAACACGGTACTTGTATTTTAGCTCGAGTATTGTGTATAACTGTAGACTCTGCAGTGGGAATACATGTTTTAAAATAGCCTGTGATGTCATGCTGTTTGAATTTGACTAGACTGTGCCAATGGATTTTTCCATGTGCATTATTGATCTGAGCACAATTAAACAAGCCAGAGCTAAACTTAAGCATGGAGCGAGGGCTGCAGGACTACACAGTGTGTTCTGGGTTTGCACTTTTGCAGGGCTGCAGCTCACAGTAAGCTGGGGAATTATACAGAGGCAACTGGTGACTGTGAGAGGGCCATAGGGATTGATCCCAGCTACAGCAAAGCATATGGAAGGATGGGGTGAGTTGGACATATGAAATGAAACATGCTGTGTGTTTCACTACAAACACAGTATATGTTTTGGGTCTGATACTTGTAGCACTACCTTCTTATGGTTTTGAGTTGGAAATTACATTTGGCCTTTTCCTTTGTGGCTCCAGATTGGCTTTAACCGCCATGAACAAGTATCCTGAGGCAATTTCCTACTTCAAGAAAGCGCTGGTATTAGACCCTGAGAACGATACCTACAAATCCAATCTGAAGATAGCAGAGCAGAAGCAGAGAGAAGCAACCAGCCCAGTAAGTAGAAAATGGCTGCATTTTCCTGTTAGCCCATATTTTGTTTGGTAATTCTGTCAAACTCGCAGACAGATTGACTTGCTAGAGTTGTTTTGACATTTGTTTATAACCATCTGCCACAGATAGCTGCTGGACTGGGATTTGACATGGCCAGTTTAATCAACAACCCTGCCTTCATCAGCATGGTAAGAGCATAAGCCCTCATACTGTGCTCTACTTGAGAACCTGTTGAAGTTATCATTCATTGTGTTATAGGCAAAATAGTGGTTATCAAATGTCCAATAAAACTACCACTAGTCCTAAAGACAGGTGTCTCATACTTTTTTATGATGTTTCTGATAATGTTGGATCAGATGTTTCCCTTAATTAGCCCCATGAGTGACAGCTTGCCTGTTATTCAGCCAATGTTATTGTCAGGTGGTGGGGGCCCCAGACGGAGAATCCTGACTAAGTTAATGGTGCCACATGGGAACGCTTGCCAGGCAGAGAATGTTTTAACAAGCATGTCTATATTTTACTATAGCACTGAAGATGATATAATCAGGCAGCGATGAAGGTGGTTTGAGCGTTATGAAACCATGCCACTTGATAATACATTTATTCTAAAAATTTTTTACAAATTTGAACCAGAAATTATTTAACTTGTTAGAGCTCGGCAGGTCGCCGGTGGCAACTTGCAAATTTAATGTAAATTTGAAACAAATTTGACATATGTTTTTTTTTGTTTTTAATTCACAGCAATTTTTTACACTTTTGCATATTTAAAAAAATGACAAATTTGGAAACAAAATTTACAAATTTGACACAAATTCTAAACAAATTGGTAGAATTTTAAGTGTTTAAAAGTTGGATTTCGGTTGGATTTCTACTTACAGGCTGCCAGTGTGATGCAGAACCAACAAGTGCAACAACTGTGAGTGTCATACTTACTTGGTACTAACTTACTTACTTACTCGGGGCTGTGTTTTTAATGTGGGTTATGTAATGTGAAGTTTTCAAAATTATTTTTCCGTTTTCTGAACATATTTGGTTTGACTTACCCTCTGTTTCATTGTGTGGGCAGCATGTCAGGAATGATGTCAAATGCAGTGGGGGGACCTGCAGCAGGAGTGGGTGGACTGTCAGACATCTCCAGTTTGATTGAAGCGTAAGTGCAGTATGCATTCACCACCATAGGATTTCAGATTCAGGTTCAGATTCAGATTCAGAAAACTTTATTGATCCCCACTGGGAAATTGCTTAAACTTGACTTCTGACTTGACAAAATTATAAGTATTTTTAGTTTGAATATGTTCAACACAACGCTTTTTTTTTTTAAACAAATATTGCCTTGGCATCTACAGAGCTAAGTCTCTAACACACTCTTACCTTCACCATCCCATTAAATGCATCTCCACACCTACCAAACACAAGTAAGCCCTGTTTATGAGGGTTCTCTCACTATCCAGCTAAAAACAAAGCTAAAGTTAAAACTCAGCCCAGTTCCTCTAAGCTTGTATCACACGTAATATCAAGTGAAATCACTGATATTCATTTGATGTGATTTTCTACAGTATAAATCTGTGACATGCCCTTTAGTACAAAGCCTCTTAAACTTTTTCAAATTTCACTCACACCAAAACAGACAGGCACGCAGCCACATTTGATTATTTTCTCTTTGAAGCCCTAGTTTTGGAAGATTTTTGTTTTTGCTGATTTAGTATAAGACAGTTTAAGTTCCTACACTACATGAAGAGATTAGGCTGATGTTACACTGTGCAACTTCCATACAATGAGCTGCAGGTTGTAAATCAAACTTTCACTGCTGCTTTGTCACCAAACCCATACGGAATGTTCCAACTGATGATGCAAACTCAGATCATGAGTTTCATTGGATGGAACTCCAAAATAGCTAATAAGTTGCACAGAGCTGAAGTTGCATCTCTGTTGCACCAGTGTAACACTGTCAAGAATGAGACTTCTCAACATAGTCCCTCTTTCTAATGAATTCATTTTCCTGGAGGACACCCTGGGTCTTCCTTGAGGGAAGGTCCCCAGAGCCCACCTTGAGAACCATTGTGCTAGCAGAATACAGCTCAGCAGGTAATGAAGCTGTCTTGTCTCTCTGACAGAGGACAACAGTTTGCCCAGCAGATCCAGCAGCAGAACCCTGAGCTGATAGAGCAGCTGAGGAACCACATCCGGAGCCGCTCCTTCAGTGGCAGCGCTGAAGAGCACTCATGATACACTCAGGTATTTACGTAACATAGTCGGCCAGACATGAATTTGAATGCAATTTTGTATTAAAGATATTCTTTTTTATAATTATAATTGGATCATGCATTCTTTTCATTCCAGCATCAAGTTTTACCAGAGGAAGGGCAACCATATGACGCGATTACAATCTCTACACCCATTTTTTAAACTCAATTCACCGGCGAAGCTGGAATGAAGAGACAAAGATGGGGCGGAAGGCACTTTACTGTGAGTAGGGCTCTGGAGTGGAGAGGTGAAGGCAAGGAGGACCATGAGTAGAGCACCCCACACATCTAGATATCAGGGCGAACAGCGAAACATATTGTAAACAACACCAAGTCATAAGAGAAAGCAAAGAACACATCCAGTATACTGACAGAATATAAGAAAACTCTGTTTCATTCCACAAAGATCTGTGTGTTTCATATGTGCTGAAAATACTGCCCTGTGTGTAATGAATTAAGGATCCTTCTCTCTTGTCACGCTCAGTAGAGGGTTAGGGAAATATGCATTTCAACATCATTGCAGGAAACCTTCTTTTTTCTCAAATAATACACAGGACATCAGGTTTTCTGTTAATTCATTTTATTATTTTTAAATACTCATCAGGTTCAATCTTATGGTTTTTTGTATAACAGTATACTTTCCTAACTGTTGTGTGACAAAGACCATTCAGTCCTTCAACACAGGGGACTTACATCACAGCTTTTGACTAAATACTGAACTACTGAATTTTGGAATAAGGAAGTGTGTAATTGTACAGCAATGTTTGCAGCCCGCATCATGTTATTATTGCACTTTAGCAAACATATTATGTCAATGCCATTACCCCTTTAAGCCTATTTAATTGTTCATTAAATAGTAAGGAAATATTCTGATTGTTCATTTTGCATGCTCTTAAATCTGATATTTGAAGTCAGATGCTTTATGGAAAAAATAAGTATGCTAGAGCAGCACAATGTTTTGTCTAAAACATGTCAATAAATATGTCTTGAACTTGAAAATTTCCTCGTCTCCACTGTTATTTTCCCTTTGCTTCATTATTCTGTCTGAAATTCACATCTATGTTAAATCATGTTTTAAAATAAAGGGGCAGTGGTCAGTTTAAATCCAGTGATTAGCTCTTCCTAGACCGCTCAATAAATCTTCACTTGTTAAGTAATTTCACATCTATGCTCTCAGTGCTTGGGTTAGGCTGTGCATTTATGTAAGAGCACTGATGGATGAGAGAAGCTGAAACCAGAAACCAGACCCTGGATCTAAAGGAAAACCTCAGAGAGCAAAGTGTGGCTCACATGTAAAAATTAACCATGTACTTATGGCATAAAGAAAAATTTCCACAATAGTATTTATCAACATCAATATTTTAACCTAATTTTTTAAGTGAATTGATTTGAGTATTTCAGTGGACTGATCTGATTGTACTAGGGTTAAGATTTTACTTCAGCCAAAGCATATTACGCCAAATGAGCCAAGTCCTAACAGTGAAAAGCTGAAAATATATTTGCTTGTTTGTGGCCATAGATTTATCCTGGACAGAGCTCATTTCTGTGGGACAATACAGAAGAACCTTAAACTTGAAAGCTGTTTTTTCTTCTTGTGACATTATAACATTGAATCTGATACTTTATGTTGAAACAACCCCAATACATATGTCCCACAATGTAAGACTTTATTGTTTAAAGTGGAACAGTGGTAAAAACACCACCCTTTATCTTTGGTGAAGTTTGGTGTTTAATCACTGACCAAGTCAAGATAGAGCTGGCACTCCTTGTTCAAACTGGCTTTGAGTGGTTATGATCTTGAATGGAAATATTTGGTATTTACTGTGCTAAATGAATACAGCCATAGGCAAACAGTGTATCTGTAAATGTGCCCTTAACACATCAAATTCTCTGATGTAAATACCATGCTGTTCTCAGCACTGTCACTTTAATTTTTTCCTTAAGCTAAAATTAGAAAAGGAGATTTTTTTTTCTATATAATGGCACAATGCAACAAACAACAACAATGATGGTTAAAGGCATTTTGAACATGGTCATTTTCATGGGTTTTCAATGTGTCTTTGGAATGTTTTGAGAACACCAAAAGCCAACATGGACTATTAAAATTTACAGCAATTTTATTCACATTTATGCACAATTTACATTATTTTTTTAAAAGAAAGTGATTGAAACAATACATATTAAACATGATCACCTTAGGATGCAAGTAAGTGAAAGGTCAGAGGAAGAGCAGAAGTCCACAGTTGGTCCATTGAAATCTGAGATGCAAAAGGCTAAATAAAAACACGGGTCTAACACTCGTTGCCCATATACGGGCAGACGACACACACTTGTGCGATGTCATCATATTCATAAGTCCTCTTCAGAAATGTGTCTGTGAGCCTTAATCCAGAAATACTCTGAAATAAAGAAGAGAATAAGAAGATAATACAACAAAGGATAAAAAGCCTTTCATTTCAGCATACTGATATCTACCAACACTTAATGGAACTGATTCACATTCTGAAAAGCTGGGATCATACCTGCAAACCCTGGATGGATGACAGGAGTTTGAGAGGCAGAGTGAGGAAGGCACTTGGACTGACTTTCCCCAGCTGTCTCCCTGATACACCACACCAGTGGATAGACCTCGTATTACACATCTCCAGCACCAGGTCCATGGTTCTTTCACTGCAACACAAGTTCAGGTTTTCGTTTATTTACAGCTCTTAATCACTGTTACAGTCTCAAAGGGCTTTACAAGCCCACAGTTTATAGAAAACAAAACAGCACCACCTGACCTGGGCCTTTACAGTGGGCAAGAGAAAACTCCCACAAAACCTCAGAAACCAAAAGGGAAAAAATGAGAAGAAAAAATGAAAGAAAGGACCCAAGCCCCTTCCAGGCCACAAAGTCTGTAGAAAAGCTTAGCTTCACATTTTGAATCTTCCAACAGTATCAAATGTTTATCAGTGTCATCGGGGGTTAGGAAAACAACATCATAGTGGTGAAATTCAAGAACTGAATCTTATATAACTGATAAAATGGCACAGAGGGTTATCTCAGAGAATGGTAGGACAAATGTTACGAACTGACGGTTTTACCTGCAGTTGGTTATTTTACAGATGATGTCAAAAGGTTCTTCAAGGTTGACAGTATCAGGAATCATCTCCAGTGACAGCCTGATGTCCCCGTACCCTGGAGCCTGGAGGGCACAGGAGGATAAGAAATGAGGTGAAACGGCCTTTGATTTTGACAGAAGTGCAGACATCACATTAGCGTATCAGAATACCATTCTTTGCAGTTGGCTGGTCTGAAGCCTCCCCCTCTCTCCTAGATTGGTTTTCCACACAATGTCGAGCTTGCCGATCACCGTCACACCCTTTATGATGCCAGCTTTCTCAGCAAACTCAGGCTTTGGCTTCAGGCAATAAAGGTATTGTCGCGTGTCCAAGGGTTGCAAATAGGACATTTTCCCAAATGTAGACTCTCTGACAGAGAAAGGTTAAAGCAGACAGTAAGCATAAAAGTAAAATCAGTAGTTGACCTCACAAAAGAAATCAAAAGCAGGTTGCTTTTTACCCTTGATCTCCACTTGCCACTATGTTGAGCTCTGTAACGTTGTACATCATGGAGGGCTCGAGAGAGACCTTCTCCATGAACATCGGTGAGGTAGTGATGTTCTGGATCTGAGCCTCCAAAAACACCTCATCAGTCTGGAATGGAGAGCCAGGAGTCAGTGCTAAAGTTAGCTGCTAACAACTTAATATAATAACACCACCTCCAAGGCCAACTGAGCAACACAGTGATTTTACTACTAGGTATTAAGTTAGGCTGAGTTAAGGGCCGTTCACACAGAGGACGTGTCTGGATTTCATCGCGCTATTTTTTAATTGTTTCTCTATGGCAACACGCGTCAGACGGACGTCTTTTTACCATGCGTCGCGTCTCGCTATTTTTGAACGCAGGGCGCCGCTGTTGCTCGCTGTTTTTGGGACGGCGTCCAAAGTTGAAATCCGTTCTGTTGTTTAGACGCAGCGCTCATCAATGTCAGTTTTACGACAAGCGACCAATCACAAGCCAGAGGGGGCGGGACACATATTGATACATCGTTACGATAGAATGTTACATTTCAAAACAAATGTCGGAGGAGAGTTTAATCACGACGGTTTCCTACCACCCTGAACTGTATGATCTGAGGTCAAAAAATTACCACAATCTCGCTGTAAAAAAAAAAGAAAAAGAGCCTGGATGAAGATATCCCAATCAATAGGACTTTCTGGTGAGTAGTGAATAATTATCTGTAAACTGTTTTGCTTTGTGGTTTAACGGTTTCTGCTAGCTTGACAAATCTTTACTCAATTTGCTAGTTAATGTTAATTAAATAATACAAACGCAACTAATTTACCGTGCTTAATCCGACAGATATAATGGCCATTAATAACACTATGTGCTGGCCGCGATGTTAAGTGTTGTCATAGCAAGGGTGAGACGCCGTCTAAAAAAACCCATTCCGAACACAGCCAGCTGTCTTTTTTTCTTCTCCTCGCTTTGAAATAACGTCATGTCCCAACTAAAGTAACGTCGCGACTCACGTTTTTTAAACGCAAGCACGTCCTCTATGTGAACGGCCCCTTAGGCTGGTGCAAAGTCGTATTGCAGGAAGGTGCTTTTCATGATGTTAACATCATGTTACAGGAATAATAAAAACCAAACATAGATCTAAATTAGACAAATGGAGGGATTCTACTAAAGTGTGCTCAGAGTACCTTTGAGGATATGGTTAGTACAGTGCTGACCAGCAAGGTATACAGTAGGGGTTGCACAAGTACTGATTTTTGCGAATTGACAAGTCATTCAAAGTTGTCTGTCGACTTTTAGAAGCAATCAATAGCTTCTCTGCTCTCTAGTCACATTCAGTAATTTCCAGGGAACGAAGAGATTTAAGGTTATTAGAAAAAAGGCCAACAACAGCCCCTTAACAACTACTGAGAACAATCAGAACTGGTTAGAACTGAGGGTTTTGGCTGTTCGAAAATGGGGCAAACATATCTACATGACTGCAAATGCACTGGTTGCCTACATGAACGCTGGACATTCTGCTTTATACTGAAATACAGAAAATGGCAAAATCAGTAGCTAAGTAACAAAGGATTTTGTAGTGCTCATAGCTTTTTAACCACAGGTTTCTGATTCATGTTCCTTGATCTAAGGTGCACCTGGGGTAGGCCGGAAAGTAACTGCCCTATGATATTGCCAGTTATAGCTAAGTTTATCTTGCCGATTACAATTATATTTGGTAGATTTTCTGTTTTTTAAAGTTTAGCAACGATAGCAACAGGCAATGCCATCAGGAGTAATAACATCCTGAGATCACAGCAGGAGGAGTTATAGTAATATCAAACCAAACAATAGGCAGATAATTAACAGTAGCTTGGTAAGAGGAGCAAAATCCATAATCCATAAATACAAAAATATCTGAAAAATAATTACTTATTTTAAACAGCATGTGTTATTACTAGCTGGTGAGTCGACTTGTCAACTTTTAAGTGCAACCTCTAGTATACAGTGAGATAAAAAAGAGAGATAAGCAGAGATTAGTTCATGCCTGCAATCCGCAGTATGAGGACTGAGAGGGACCACAGACCTTTCTGAATGGGGTTAATGTTAAATCACAGAGCATTTCTGTCCCATGCAAAGCCATTCCAACCAATACTTCACACAGAAATAGATATAACCAGATCTTTTATTTCCCCAGTAATGCTTGTATGAACAACAATATGTCTCAATTTGAAATGGAACAATTATGAACCCATAAGAAATGATTGAAGCAAATAAGTAATTTTCTTTTTGGAGAATCACTGACAATGAGACCATAATTGGCCTGTGCCACCACACTGTAATCTAAAGCCCATTAAAGCAAGATTTTTCAGAAACTGAGACTCAGATGTACTTGAGTGCCATAATTAATATATGCATTATCATGAAAATCTTGTCAAATAGAAACCAAGAATTGCAATATATAGTGACAAATTTCCCCAATGATGATAGATTGTTTGATCAATACAATCCCTTCCCTCCACAATTTGACACCATACCAAAAAAGGTCCAATTGCACAAGCCCTGTGCAGGATGAGTTAGCAAGAGGGCATAAGCATCCAAAGAAAGAGCAATGGCAAAATAATGGAAAGTCCATGTCAAGTACTAATACATTAAAATAAATGCAGGTATCTTAATTTGCACTGCCTTTTCTTTAGTGGTTGAATAGACATGTCAATATCCATATTTTTTTTCCATTTTTTTCCAATTTGCTCCTTTCTATTGGCCCCAGAAAAAGATAAAGTTTGTCGTACCAAAAGAGATTAAGAAAAGCGAACGTTCAGCAATGAAAACAGAGAAAACAATTACCACAGAACTGAGGTCACTCTAATGGAGAAAATAAAATACAAGACAATAATAAATAAATGAAGTTACATGCCAAAGATAATGACAATGAATACTTGCATTGTAATAAAAAAAATGCTACTAATATGAAGATGAGAGAAAGGAAAAGCTTATTGCCTCAACCCTAGAAAAACCCTTCATCTCCAACTTCTGGGTTTGACTCTGCACAGCTGCCAATGCCCTCAATTTAGCTCTTTCAAAAAGCCAATAAGACGGTGAACCATATGCATATTTTTTTCCTGATAAGCAGACTTCTTTGGAGATATAAGGATTTTCCAGGACATCCGTCTCATACAGCTGACTATATTAGCATACGGAGAAGTTCCTGACTATGGAATGTAATATGATATGAAGCATGTTATGTGTGCTACAATAAGAACTTGCATGTCGCACAATACAGTTCTTTTATTGGTAGAAAGCCATGGTGAGAGATGCCAGAGCACATTGTTTTCATGTTGACAGCTGCACTTCATATTATATAGGTGCTGGTGGTATAGAAGACAGACAGGATAAGGGAGTACAGCTAGCTTACCTCTGCATTGTAGAACTTTGTTTTCACATCAAGTGGCTTCAAGACCTGGTTGAAAATAGATTGCAAACTGAATGCAGTAGTTTTCTCGCACTGTTCCTCCATTCTGAAGAAAAATTAGCTCCACATAAAAATAAAGGTTTTCAATGAGATAGGAAATGCTATATCCTGAGCAAAGAAACTGTAAATCCAAGGGAAAATAGAGTAGTGCTGCTGGTCTTCTTGAAAATATGACAGAAGGGATAGGTTGCAGTCATTTCACAAACTGAAGGCAGTAGACAGTGAAACCAGTATACCAGATCCACAGCAAGTATGCTAATTGATTTTTGCTCTCTGCTGTAGTTGTGTGACATTTCTCAGACTTCCTCTGTCCCTATGACCCTTTTCACATTTGGTTTTAAATGAATGCTCCAATGTTTTGGGCAAAATACCATTTTTCCTACTTACCCAGACAAGATATTAGGTACCGTTTTTTACCTCATCTCTGTATATCCAATAGTTAGCATTTCACGTTAGCCTAGCTTGAAGACTTGTCTAAGTCTAAAGGCATCTAGCTCTGTCAAAGTGAAAAAAATAAACCTTACAGCAACTCTGAAGCTATCTTATTTACACAATGTATCATGTGTATTACACAGTAACAAAAAAGTTCATCGGTTATAGTTCCTACCATCTAACTAAAAACGACGCTTGCCTTTTTTTTAAAATTCCAAGACAAGTATTTCAAATACACATGATACATTGTGTAAATTAGACAGCCTCTGAGTTACTGTAAGGTTTACTTTTCACTTTGATGGAGCTAAGCTAATGACTCCTGTAGACTTCAAGTCTTTATGCTAAGCTAATACAAAATGTAAGAACTGAACCAGTGGATGTACAGAGGTGAAAATGATATCGACCATCTTGTCTCAGTCTGGGTAAGTCTCTCAGCTGATCCCATCACAAGTGGACAACACTAAGTACAAGTGTGAATTGGGCTGGAGACACATTGTGATCTGATCCCTGAAACCACTTTAGAAGGTGGTCAGGGACACATGGGGCCACATAGTATTTGCAGCGTAAACGTTAACGTGTCCTGAAGCATCTCTGACAACATTTAAGGACCACGTAGTCACTTTGTGGATGGGGGGAGTTTTTGATAGAGCGGACTGCTGGAATGAAATTCAATTTTGAATGAAGTTTCTTTTTGTGGTGACATAACAGCATCTTTGTCAGGTAATCCAAAAAATAATGCATCTGTTGTTAATGGGCCAGAGATAGGGAATAAGATGGATGGGAAATATTAGGAAGGTAGAAAGAGTGTGGAATACAGAAGTGAGGAGAAAGAAGGAACGGGAGAGAGCTGGAGTAAAATAGAAATTAATCAAAGAAAATAAAGGAAAGAAATATTTCTGACGATCTGAGGTTGATCGCAAATTGATCACAAGGGGTCACCAGAAACTCATTTGAGACACATGATAATACCAGGTGTAAATGGGATCTGTCTTGGCTGTTTACTTGTGATTGGATCACCTGAAACAAATTCTGAACAAGGCCTGGTATAACTCACCTGGAACTTGAAGAACTTTCGGAAATAGAGTTTCTCCCCATACTGAGTGGTATAACTGACTGCACACACTAAGCTGAAATTGGAAAGAAAGAAAAAAATTGAGTTTCATGAAATATGTACAAAATTTTCATGATATGGTTTTTAAACTTTATGAGAAAAAAAACACACATATGAGTTCCTATTTCTTTGACTTCATGGTGGATGACATCATCAATGCAGCATTCGGGTTTGAGTTCAGCAACTGCAGAGTTAGACGCTGAGAGGTTGAGTCTCTGTGAGCTGGTCTGCAGGTCGGCCTATAAAAGGATCACATGACAGGAATCAAGTTCATGTGTAAAAGAGGACGGGAAAGCATGTATTAGATTAACATGTCACGCACTCATTTCTATATACAGTACCTTCACAAGAATGTCTTTCACAACCTGGTTGCTGTCATTGTGCACACTTATGTAACTGGAGAAGGTCTCACCAAGAAAAATATTTCTGTTGAACACAGATGTGCAAAAATCAAATCACAGTAAAATGAACACAAATGTGATGCAAAAATATGCCATGGCTACGTTTTAAGGTTTTGTCCAGAGAAATGAGGCACAAACACTGACATAGACCTAATGAAACAAGGGAATGCCAACCAGGTATAAACAGCTCATAGTAATTTGGCCTTTATTACCCAAAGTTCTGTGGTAATGTAAGCATCTCTCCAAGCATTAATGCTTCTGCCCCTTTAATGGTGGATGGGTCTTCTCTCATTAGCTGACTGAACAAATCCCCTGTGAAGGTGCACACACACACACAAAAACACAAGCTTATGTGACATGTTATGTGTTAATGATTTGCATCATGTGCCACTGAGTGCTCCTACATGCAAAACTCTTGACGATATGCTGGAAATGTAAATGTATGTCTGGGCCAATGGGAAAGATGTGGCATATTATCAATCGTAGAAGTCAAAAAACAACTATAGTAATTGTAAGCGTAATCTACAGAGGGCAAAACATAAAATGGAAATGTTGATTTTTTTTTTTAAATTTTTATCTGCACAGTCTTGCAAGCTTAACTGTCTTATGTGTTGATCAGTGTGAGAGCTTCTTTACCCTGTCCGACTATTTCACCCAAGGGTACTGCTGCTATGCATTATGGTGCATAGTCAGTATGTCAACTGTTCTTGTGAAAACAATGCCGATTTCTAACTAATTTAAAAAATGTATATACACTATTTAGTAAAACTTTCTGAAAGAAGTATTTTTAAGATTAACTTTTGCAATAACAGTCAGTACTAACAAGCCTGTGGCCTCAGCCAGCCTGTAGATTGTGTATAATGTTATGGCTGTAATGACACAACTAACAGTAAGGTATTATAAAAGCTTTCTGTGTGTGTTTCCAATTCTCCTTAAGCGCCCTTTGCTTGTGGTGCGGGGACATTCACAGAGAGAATTAAAGTACCTCTGAAGATCGAGTTTAATAGCAGACTGGGTTCCAAGGGTTTGCCTTGGATTCATCTTATTTTTAGCCTTCGATCCAACAAGTTGGCCACATGTATTCTGTGCTGTAACCAACTTACTCAACATGAGGTTAGTGCCAATAAGTAATATACTACTACTACTACTACTACTACTAAAATTAATGATGATAATAATAACAGCCTAATAATTATATCTTAATAAACCAGCAGTTAATTGAGTGGCCAAAATGCTTGAGGAACAACTGCAAAAGCAGGGTGGTGTTATATTTCTACCGTCAAATTCAACTAATTCATCTTTGTTTACACTGAGATATAGCTTCAAATAATTTCTACTCTCTTATATAAATAGCAGTGCTACCCAGAAGTGTCAAAGTGATTCATGGGATGTGTGGAGTTCAGTTACCTAACCAGTGATCACATTGCTGTGTGCCCGGGTACACAAGAAGGAAAAACAAACACTATAAATTCTCTTCAGACTTGGCATCTAAATTTGGGAGCAAGGATCTCACACAGTAAATCTGTAATGGAGATATGTGAACTGAATTACTAACCACAGGATGATTTCAAACTTTATATGATATAGACCTAGGCTAACTGTGCTCTTGGCATGTTTTTGTAAATGTCAGCAAAGTAATTATTAAGATTATTTAATTATGATAAATATAAATAATTATTTTGAAAATTTTAATAAAAAATAGTAAGGACCATCCACAGCTTCTTGCACAATGCATGCCACTTAGTACGTTTCAGTGTTTAACTACTGAATAAATTTATTTATAAGACAAATGTTGACAACACGTGCGTTTTTTGTACAATTTAAATGTACAGGGAAAACCTGTGTTTGTGAAGTCGTGTAAAGATTGCATGTTAGAATTACTGATCCTCAACTATTTGTTGAACTTAGGCTGTAAATTTGCTTTTCTCTGACAGAAAAGAACTCAACTCCATTCAGCTCCTATGAGTTTGGCTCTGATCTACATAAACAGGCTTACCTGGGAGATCTCTATCTTCACATGTCACTGGCATGTTTGTGAAGAGAGTGGGTTTTGTTAACCGCATCACTGCGAAAGACAAAAAAATAAAGAAAGAAAATTCAATGGTGGGATACAAATGTGGGTCGAGTTCTCTGAAGGTGACAGGACTGACAACAACTTTTCCCACACGTCAGGTTTATTTTTGTGAAACCGAGTTATCCCTTGTATTCCCAAATGCTTCAGTGGAACTGCAAGATAAACTACTGAGTCGGGGCGACAGCAATCCAGAACTCAAAGATAAAACAAAGGTTGATGATTTGCGTTTTTCTATTAATAAATGGAGCCCAAATCGAAATTTACCCACCCACTGGCTGCTCTATTATCCATGGCAACTTTCTTCAGTCAGCTTTTGCTGTTGTGCATCTGAGTGCTAGTAACTTCAGTCATATGTAAGACCTTTGAATGCTTGAAGCTGTCCTGTCTCTTATGTGTCTCAGAACAACTTGAATCCCTGCAGTTTGCCAATGCATGGATAATAGAGCCAGAGTGAGTCTGCACTTCATCCAGGAAAACCAGGATTGCCCTGCCAGGATGATGTTTGATTGAGAAAAGCTGGCAGGGAGGTTCATATCCCTAGACACAAACTCAAGCTTGGGCAAGTAACTGGGGGGAAAACACACCATTAGTAGATTTGTTAACTGCCCTCTCTAGAGCTTAAATATCTGCATAACAGCAGACACTATCGTAAGCTGTGTGGTACTCTGATCTGTGATGGCCAAGTAAGAGAGAAAGAAGCCACCAGCAACAAAATACCAAGCTAAAAGTGGATGCCTGGGAGAGTCCAAACCACATTTTCCTGTAATCCAGGCTTACTTCTCTCTTTCTGCTTTGTACTACAGATGGTAAGATGAATCACCCCAAATTTAAGGAAGTACAACCAGCATAGCCCCAACTGAAAAGGACCTTATGTTGAATTATAATAGGCTTGTGTAGTTCTGGTGGTTCAACACAAACTCCACTTTTACTGAACAGTCGATGACTGAAATTACTAGTGTCTGATAGTAGTACCCATCTTCTATAACAGTTGTACTTGTTGAACACACATTTAGTGTGTCAGTGTTTGTGGTTTATTCACTTATCACATGTAATCTACTGTTCAATAAGTACACTTTGGTATTTGTGCGTTTTGCTCTGCATTTTACTTCTGCGGGATTTTTGATGAACACTGGAATTGCACCAATTCATTTTCGTTAATTTTGCAACAGCCTTCAAAGCCGATTCAGACTCCCTCTGTCTAAGTGACTCTGTTAAACACAAGTCTGTGCGACGAGAGAGGCAATTTAAAATCAGTTCTTTGAATAGTTCAGGGAAATATTTACACATTAGCTTAGTGCCTATAGGCTAGCCAATTTAATGCAATGTGGCCGCGAGGTATGCTTAGCTATGCAGTAATTGATAAATTCCTTATTCTTGCTAAAGTATACACTCAGTATGTTTGACTTGAAGTGAAATAAACGGCACTGATTAAGCTGTCAGCACGAATAACATTAGCTGTCTCAGTATCGTTAGCTTACATTCGTGTTAGCAGCCTACAACAACAAATGTAACCTGGTTCCATAATACAGGCCAAGTTTTGCCTCTAAAACAGTTTCTCGAGTCATCAAAACGATTTTACGTAATATTAATTTTTAAAATACCTTTTAACGCAAGTAGATGCTCCTGTTTCGCCTGATTTACATCCATTTTAACAGGGGAAACTCGTCAAACAGCTAGGAAACGGCTATGCTAGCTGTCGGTTACAGCTAGCTCAGCTGGTGCCCTTTGACATCCAAACCGCAGTCAGTTACAGGATCCGCAAAAGGACAAAAATGCAAAAGTGTTCCCGTTGATTTTCTTCTTCTTTTATACAAAGGCAGGTTAGATGCTTTCCAGCGTGCGACTGCCTCCCACAGTCCAAAATAAAGACTGCAAGAAATTATAGCCCCATTAGAAACGTTGATAAAGTCCGGTTCATCGGAAAACCTCCGGCACTCTTGGAGAGATAGTCAAATTAAGAAACTGCAGCAACTCTGTTGAGAAGTCTGTGACTTCTCCAACCAGTTTTCTCTTCCTCTATATAGAACAGGGTTTAGGACAGGAGTGTTGTTTGGTTTTCTATATATTGTAGGCCTGACTTTAAATAAACCTGAATAATTTCTACACTTGAGAAATACATATTGAACTGCTTTGACACTCCAGACAGACAAAGACCTGCTGGATGTTATACTATTATTATTCATTTTAGACCTACACTAAATGAAGAATGACCTAATTCTAAATGAAGGATGACCTAATTCTCCTGAATCCCTCTAGTTGCCTATAATATATTACTACCGATAATATACTGATTGTTATATAGAATAGTAATACCAAATATCTGACCTCTCCTTATTTGAAGCTTGCTTGCAGTACCACCCACTTTCTCATTTCTGTCAACACTTGAATGTCCTGGAACCCATAGATTTTTAGCTTCAGAAATTATCACTCATGTTTTTACTATCAAGTTTGGTCAATATTTAGAAGCACCTTGAACCTTGAACCTATGATCCCTATGCTGAACTGATATAAAGCCCCCTTTTTCTCCTGCCTTATTCAATAATGATAGATTAATGTATATATGTGTGTGTGTG
>OMLF01046531.1:2879-15063 GCA_900302615.1 Holocentrus rufus
TATATATATATTCAATTTATTTTGTTTGTTTGTTTTATCTTTTTATTTTCTTGGATTATTTTCCTCTTCATGACTATAATTCAATTCTATTCAATTATATTATGTTGTTTTGATCTTCTCTGTACTGCACCTTGAATTTTTCTCTGTGTATGAAAAGTACTTTTTAAACAAAATTGCCTTGCCTGTGAGTAATAATATTGTTTATTTTATTTTTTTTATTTATTTATTTATTTTGACATCAAAATGTGTCCACAATAGAGTCTGCACAGATGGTAGAATTGATTACAAAGCTAAATTGGAAATTAACACAATATAGTTTCACCAGCACAAACAAATTTCATGAGGTCAGATATTACTGGATAAATATTGTGGAGGTCCAGCTGAGTTGACAAAATACCGTACGAATGTAAAAAAAAAAAAAAAAAAAGTGATAATTCTTGCTCTTAAGGATCAACAGAAAGATGTATGTATGTATATATTATGATGTATCTGCAGGACATATTTTCTTAACACCTCAACATCAAACTCAATGGACTTGGTAGATCTGACGCAATTATAATCATTTTATTACATGCTTATTTGAATGTCCTTATTGGGGATGTCCAATTAAAACCACACATGTTTTTAAATAAGTTTTTCAGAAGAAAATAGGTCCTGTCTCCTTGGGTGAGAGCTATTCAATTTTTAAATCACAAAATGTGTTTCAAAGGCGTTTCAGGGGATCCAGCATCATGACTATGGGTGTATTTACATGCACAGTAATGTCTAATCAGATTAAGGCAATACTCAATACTCAGCATCTGTCATGTAAACGTCTCATTCCTGTAAAGACATAATCAATAGAGCAGAACCCCATGAACAATTTAGCTGTCATGTAAACAACTTGTTTGATTTCATTCAGCTTTTTCAAATGTGTGGAGGCAGCAGTGACGTGATGTCTCTTTACACAAATGATGTGACCAGTGGTAACAATTAAAAAAAAAAAAATAAAGCCATTTTTCATTTGGTATTGACAGCAGGAAGTCACTGTATCACTGCTGTCAGTAACCTAACCAACTACCAAATAAATCCATTTAAACAGATAATTAAGTTAAACTGTGTTATTTGGAGCCATGTAAATCAAACTATCACCTCAATAATCAAATTACTCACAACAACTGGATTATTGTGAGTATCTAAACGCATCCATTGAATCATCATGAAATTTTAACATTACATCCCTTCTTTAGATTTATCATGGCAGGGCTACATCCATTATATCCTTATTTCCTTGTTGACAAAAAGTAATTTATTGCTGATAAAGAACTCTTTCCTGATAACTGCAAGCACTTCTCTGAAAGCCGGAGAATCCACTGACCACGTGGTGACCACTGTGGTTAAATGTGGAAACACTTTGGCACAACCGCATCATACTTTTATGGACTGGATGATCCAGAGTGTAAACGGGGTAAAAATAGGAGAATGATGACAGCAAGAAGAATGCACAGAGGAAAAAAAAAAACATGAAAACAAGTAAATGAAATAAGGTAAATAGCTCAGTAAAATGCGCAGGGTCGCATCCAGGGTAATATGTTTGATCGTAGGCAATGACGGTAAACTAAGAGACGGGTTTATCATTTTACAGAAAAACATCCAAACACAGAGGAGCTCATTTGTGTTTAAAGCTTGTTTAAATAGGGCTGAGGTCAGTAAACGGTCAAGGATCACATCCAGGGTACTACATTCATCTGAGGGCAATAATAACAAACTTAGCAAAGGATTTATGATAAACAGGAAGTCATTTATGTTTAGTCTGTCAGCCCCGGATCCATATGATTCACCACTACTGAGACATGATTTGTCAAGTCTTGTACCTTCATTGTGTGTCCCATAATGCATATTGAGTGGGACAGCTGACCCTCTCAATATGCAAAGGGAAAGCGTTTATTTGGAAGAGCTGAAATATGATGAAGCACAATATCACGTCACATTCAGAATCACTTAATTCCTAAAGTCCAATAAACGTTTAGGAATGTTTGTTAATGACACTGACTAGGGATGCAAATTATCGAGTAATTCATTAATTGATAGTTGTTTCATCTTATCGATCGATGATCGATTAATTGATAAGCGGCAATTTTTCTGAGAAGCTGAATTTCCCTCTGAATCAATAGGTTCCTTTCTACGAAAATGTCTTCTTTCTTATGTCTATCTTTCTTATGAAAGAAAATGCAAATCATATTCCTTAATAAAAGATTTATTCTTAACAGCAGGGAACAACACATTCACAAATGGAACAATGCAATAACAAGGCTACTTTAGGGCTACTTGAAACATGCGATTAATTGCAATTAATTTGTTTTAATCGAGCAATTTCTTATCGACAATTAATCGATTATCGATTAAATGTTTGCATCCCTAACACTGACGACTCACCCGGTGACACACAGCACGTTAAAGCTGAAACTACAAGGAAGATGGGGGAGCATCTCAGGTCTAGCAGAGTGAAATGTCTTTGACCGACTAAGTAAGGCAAAAGAATATTATTAACTGAAGTGGTGAAAAGTGCTGCAAGTAAAATAGAATGTACAGTATATACTGTATGTATAAATGGAGCTTAAAATAGAACCTGCTGCATAGCACCTGGTTAGAATAATTAATGTTCATTATATGATAAATCGTATGACCAAAGAATTCAATTCAAAATTCCCATTCCAATTTATTAAAAATAATTAGCAACATGCATAGCTCACACAGTGCACTAAAATGTATTTGCTGTTGCATGATCTGAAAATGCATTAACAGCACAAGGGGCTAAACAGTCCATTTTCAGTGCAGGGCTAATATGTTGATGTGACAGTAGGATCACAGATCACAGTTTTCTTCAAGCAGGAAGCAGGTGCAACTCGACTGATACTTTAGTCATTTCTCAGTAGCAACGTATGGAGAGTTTTAGAGTTTTACCATATGCCGTGATACATATGGATGTCAGTCATAACAGCCCAGGTTTCAGCTTTAAGTGCATCAGGGCCTCAGCAGGACTATCTAGTGCAAGTCGACAATGTAGGACAAACAGCAGACAGAACAAAGGACATAGTACTCTACATATATATGTAAATGGGAAGTCTCATAATTCAGGACAAAACCCTGCAGGCCTCATCCCTCATTTCCAACAGCTAATAGAAAGACACATAATTCACAGAAAACACAAAAACAGAAAACACTGCAATAGGTCAAAACTAAGGCATATCTCTGGTCACTTTCAACCTGGACCCAATTTCCCATTTTTTTCCATCATAATCATCAATTCTGACCAAAATGTTACCAGTTGTTTCACTACAGAGCTAGAGTACTAAACACACATGTTATATCACCATCCATCTTGCTTGCCTATAGATGTGCTGCTCCCCAGTACAGTGAAAGCATATCTTCTTCAACATATTGATGCTGATTGATGATGATATTGAAAGTTTTAGTTTTATTCAATTTTCAGTTTTATTATAGCAGCAGCCACCACATAGTAAACCAGGAAGTGCCAAAGCAACGGCCAAGGTAGCATCAACACTGGTATGAGAATTGCATTTGCATGTCTTCACCAACATCTCATATTAGTAATCGATGTATGGACAAAGGCATGTTTTGGGTGGTTAATTTTCGAAGCCTCCATTGGCCTGTAGGACAGCAGCAGAGAGCCACATTCAAAGCAAGCAAGACTCATATAGTGCTCTAGTAAAACAACAAACAGCATTTTGTACAGAATCGACTCTTATGATGGAAAATGCTGACAAAATAGGATCCAGGCTGAAAATGGACAAAGCTACACTTTAAGAGTTTATTAGGATGATGCATTTGGATGGCCTCATTCCAAGCATACACCTACAAAACATACATCATTGATACTGACTCCTATAACTTCTAGAAATTTAGACTATGCTGGCCTACATCAGTGCAAACCCAGGATGAAACCAGTGGAGGAGGGATTGGCATGCAACCTCCGAATGCAGAAGCCCTACAACGGCTGCCCACGGCTTCTAACGTTCTGCCCAAAACAGTGACTGCCCAGTCCACACCTACAGAGAAACAGACATTTACCCTTGATAAATGTACCAACTTCTTCCAATGCGCTGACGTACTAAAGCTTCCAAGCAACACATCAGCCTATGAGCTGCCCATCTCGCTTTTTTGTCACATGTATAGAATATACTTATAGGTATGTACAGAATATATGGCACCGATGCAGCAAGGTCCTTTAAGCCAAAATAAACAAGACAACAAAACCGACAAATAACATATGACATATTCCATCTAAGACTGAACTGATATTCTAAATAAATGCCTTTACCTCTGTTAGAGTGTGTGGGTGTGAGAGAGAAAGCGAGACAGAGGGTCAGAGAGAGACAGAGATTTTATTTATTGTGCAGGCTATTGTTTGCAATATTTTGTGCACTTCCCCATTGCAAGATATTTGAGGCCTGTTCCATGTGTGCTGGCATTTAGCATTACTTTATAAGTTATAAGTGCATCTCTGCACTTATGTCACTAAGACAAGTTTCTGGACATTTACTGCACATGAATAAAATGACTGATGTACTGAGACTGAAACAGAGAGGATATAAGAGAGAGAGGGAGAGAGGGAGGGAGAGAGAGAGAGAAGAGAGAGAGAGTGTGTTAATCAATATTTCTATCATAAATCCTAAATTTGTCATATTCCTTAAAATTATATGAGTAGCATCTTTGTACTAGTGCTGTTAGTAAGTAGCTTCAGTAAAAACAGGAAGAAGCTAAAGAAATGTAAAGTAACAAAAAAAAACTAATAATAGGAATTAAGGATGTAGCTGTCCAAGGTCCTGAAAATAGTGTGCCATGTTTTAATAGCAACAAATCAGCCGATACATGCATAAACAGAGGTAAACAGCCTTCTGCTTGTGAGGTCAAAGGTATAAAACCTTGACTGAGCTACACACTCTTCAGTGTCAGATATACTTCCTTGCATACTTAAAAGCATAATGTACTGTGGTCATAGTCAGGTGTCAAATTGCTGTGATGAGCTTTGACAAAACACAAAATATTCTTCAAGATGATTTTCAGCAAAGATGTAAACAAACTCAATGCACGTGAACAGTTTCATGGTCATGGGTGTAAAATTGTGCAAATAACCATGTTTTTATATTTTTGAATTTGCATAAAGAGGAAACAACCATTCAGTAAGTAGCAGTGCCAGTGTGTGATATATAGTGTGGCATTTGCTGCAAGAAAGTTACACAGTCAAGAGGAAAGGGGTTTTAACTTAGCATAAATGGCATCATGCTAGCAAGTACAATCACATTCCCTCCAACAGAGTCATCACTTGGCAAGTTTTTGCCGCTATGGTAAAAGAAAAGGTCTAGCATCTGAATGGTACTAGCTGACTTACTGATATTTTTTTTTCAAAACCAACCTCCTGGAGCCTCCTACTGGTGACAACTAGGGGTCAGGTCCACAGTCCATGCTCTTTTAGTTGTTATGCAAAACTTTCTTTAAGGCAGAGCTGTTTAACGCAGAAATAAAACCTCAGCGGGCAGAGCCCAACAGTTTTTCTGGTTAAGTACTGAAGTTGCCCAGTAAAAATGTCGAGGGATAAAAAAGGAGTTAGCAAATATGACAGCTAGCACTCTGGTACTGACTGAAAAATGTTATCTAATCCCACTAAGTTATCTAGGCTGGTTAGCGTAGCTGACCAGAGGTTCAAACAAGCCACATTACCCTGTCCAGAAGCTTTATAGCTAAGCTAGCTAGCTAGTTACCTTGTTCTGCCACAAGCCATGTAGGCCAAAACCACATGACTTCTAATTGTAATCTACGTAGTATAAATTTCAAACAGTGGCGTTCAACCCAAATTTAGCGTTGCCTATAAGTTACAGTATAGTATTTTAATTAACAACGTATCAACTATAATGTTTTGTGTGGGGAAAATAAAATAAGAAAGAAAGAGAAATCATAGGCCTGGGCAGACGTATGCTGAATCTGAAGATACATGATTGCTGGCTGTAGTTCTTAAAAAAAGACTAGATTACTGTTCATTAAAATTACATTCCTAGACTTGAAGGTCCCAAATCATCTCTCTAACACAAGACTTCATGGTCTCATGGGTAACTGAAACTGAAGTTTCAGTAAACCAGAAACAGCATGGTTTCCACAAAAATAGCTGACAATAGGCAAGAGATTGGAGGAATAATCACTATGTAGTCAATGCCATGCAAATAAAACATTCAGTCACAGAAGACAGTGCAGTTCTACAAAACTACAATAGTCACAGAAACACACAAACAGCAAAATACAATTTTTTGTTGCCATTCCAGGAATAAAAAGCGCTCCCCAAAGTTCCACAACAAGAAAAACCAAGAGCCAGCATTTTTAACACAGGCAACAGGCCAAAAACAATTCTTAACATTTTTTTAGACAAGCTGCAACAAAATGGACACATTTTAGAATATGTTAAAGTTTGGTGGCAGACAAATTTTCCCAATAGACCTCCCTTTGTACAACCCTCTCCATTACAGCTGTTAAACTCTCATTTTTACCTTTAAACTTTTTATAAGAAAGATCTTCTGGCTCCATAAAGGATAATATCTGAAGGCTCCACTTTGGAAACAAAAAACTACAGTGAAGCTCCACTTACATTTTACAGTTTTTTCCGTCATTTCTAAACCTATTAAAATCAACAACAAAATGTATTCTAACTTTTTTGCCATTTCTGTAATGAAATATCTTGTTTGGCTGCATGTGCCATCTACCAACACGTGTCTGGGTCTCTGCAAAAGCCTTAAAAAGATGTATAGCCATCAACAAGAAACTGGAAGTAATGGAAACACCAGTATAAACTCTCCCTTCAGAAACTGTGGTTTTATAATGATACGGGATGCTTTTCCTGGTAGGCTTTTTGGTTAAGGTAAAGTCAGCACTCAACACTTCCTACATATTGTGTCTGGGGTATAATCTGAGTCCATTAACTTAATGATTGTGGTGGAAAACAGAGACGTCATTGCAGAATCCCCCATACGCCTTCAATGAAGATCATGCCAGGTTAATGAGAAAGATTTTGCTTATGGGTGACGTCATTGTGATGCTGATCAAAACCCCTGGCGGACGACTCATCTGCTGTTGAAGCAATAAGTGAGCTGTCACCCTGGAAGGCACCTCTGCTCACGGGATTTGAGGAAAGCTACATGGCTGTACTTGTCAATTAACTGCCAACTGCATATTTTCCACTGCTGTGATTTATTTTTTCATATTTTCCTTATTTAGTACAGTTTCTGCTCTCCATTGCTCCTTATTTTGTCTGTTTTTAGGTTTTTATGAACTAAAATCCAAACCAGAGTTCAACCTATAGCCCAAGGGAAAGTTTCAACCTGGGTATTGGCAAAATGTGGTTATACCATAAATTTACCATTACACTAACTGCAGCCTACAACAGCACATGACCACCAGAATAATTCAGTCTAAGATAAAGTCATATATTTTCTATTTTGTCCAGTAGGCCTATATATAATCTGCATATTTGGCTACCTATGCATTCTGTTGAAAAAAAGTGTTGTGACTCTGCAAGCAATGAGTTAAACAATCTGTGAATTATTTTGCACATATGTGCCAGTTCTCTGATAGTGTTACAGTGTTGGCAGCATGGTCAAGATATAGTGTTAACCCCCAGATACACAGAGATGCAGCATATCGGTGCATTTAAAGTTAACACAAGTCAAGTCAGCTGCATAAAACAACCCGGGCCCACAGATGACCCAGAGGAGAAGAATAGTGAAATCACGGCTTGATGAATTATCAAATAAACAGTCAAACAAGGAGAACCTCTACTGTATGTGTGTGTGTATGTGTGTGAGAGTGAGCGAGAGAGAGAAAGAGAGAGAGAGAGAATCCATTTGAAACCACCTGTCTCACCTCACTGCCAGCAACTTGCTGAGATGGACACACAATGTGGGTGATAAACAGAAGACCCAGGGCCCCCCCTCCCAAATTCCTACATTGCCCTTATTATTTTCCTCTATTAAATTCCCATAACATTCCTCAGGCCATCTGTAGTGTATCTACGCTACTCAATTGTGATTTTACAGTGGCTTTATTGTGCTTCATGTGCCAATTGTGCTTCATGTGCCAATTTTCTCTCTTGTGATGTAAAGTATAATATTCCCATTATAATCCCATATGGCACATGGGGACTTAAAGCCTGTCTGTGCTACTCACTGCTATTCAAGAGTATGTTTATAGTGACCTTATCCAATTCAGTGGTATATTCTCTGCCCTATGGTATCACACTATAATATTCATAACATTTCTGTGGGAACCCAGGGTGACTTTAAACGGAGCTTATCTTACTTTATAGTACATTTTTATCTCATATGGTGTAATATTCCTAGTCCTATAAGAACTTACAGTAGTGTGTGTGGTACTCTATAGCGAGTTTAGTTTGTAGTGACCTTGTCGTACTTTATGGTATTTTTGTACGTCCTGTGATAGCACTATAATCCCACAAGGATTTAGGGACTTAAAAGTGTGTCTGTGGTACACATAGGTATTCAGCAGTGAGTTTATATCGTACTTGATGGTCATTTTTTATCTCATATGGCATCACTACAACACTCCAACAATATTCCTACAGGCACTTATAGTTTCCATATTGATATTGACATCTGTTGTTACGTGATGCTGATACCGTGTCTTTATAAAATTCATGATAGGATTACTCCAGCTCTTTTCGTACGAGGCTGGTTTAAGTGGTCTCAAAACGGACAGCACCTAATGTGGTTTGATATCACAACCACAACACCAGGATATCATGGCCATTACGTAACGCAATTTACGGAATACCCCGTGGGCCAATTAAACGGATAACGATATTTTGAAACAATTTCAGTAATCTACCCGCCTTGCATAACAGCGGGGCCTGGATGCGGTGTGAGGACAGATGCGCAGGCAGGCATATTGGTAATGGATTGTAAACATGGGCTGCCTATAGGCCTCGGCTCTCTCAGATATTATTCTGATGGAGAAGAGCCACCTTCTCTCCCCGCCACCTGCAGAATGCGCAAGCCTATAACAGCCCACTGCAGCCCCATAGCTTCTTGATTTATTGCACTGCACAAAACAGATAGCAGCAGGCTTTAACAAAAATGTTGCATACTGTTGCAATGGCACATCCGAGCGCAGAAAAGCAGCTTTTCTTACAAAAGGCACAGAAAAATATGCACAGTGGCCTAGAAAGAAATGACAGACGATGACAACCCCATATTGATTTTGATGAAGATGCACAGCAGGATTTCAGTCATTCTGCTTACCTCCAGCGTTCGTATCTCTTTTTGTGTCAAGTCGTTGGATGTGGCACATTTGGTCCGTAAACCCTCCAAACTAGAAATGCTTATGTCTATCATATTTTGCACCAACTCGCACTGCTGCAAGGCTTTTTGCAAACTAAGATGCTGCTCTTCGCTTTTTGTCATCTCCTCGTCCATAGTTTGCGAGCAGTGGTCGTTTTTGTATTTGCACTTTTGAAAAAAAAAAAAATCAGAAAAGAAACGTGGAGAGCCCCACGAAATAGATCAACCTGCAAAACGCCATGAAACGAGCAATGATAGTGTAGGTTTATTTGAGCCGTGAGAGAGGCGACTCCATTGCAACAACAGTCCTCGTAGTTCCTGCTGTTTCATCAAGGTGTCTCTGATTGTAGGCTATATCAAACACAATATGAAGATACTGAGTAGAAATACAATCTGAGCACGGCTTGCCACAGCATCCATTGAGTGTCTCTTCGTTTCAGATGTATGTTTTCTAAAAAAATAAGCTGTTCACCGCATCATTAACTAAACATATCGGGAAAAGCCTGGTCATTTTAAAGGTGCTGATGTGTGGATTGGATGCAGGTACTCCCCGTCTCCCTTGGCAGCAGCTGCATCCCGGTTCGCTCCCACCACACCGACATGTTTCCTGTCAATCAAATCCACAGCAACAGCATCGCATCGCCCAGGCACCGCCGTGATCAGCCGCTCTCGCGAGACTTGCGGGAAGTGCAGTGAGCTCACCGCTTCAACTAAAATTGTACCCGCCAGGCCTGGATCAAGAGTAAAACTAACACTGTTTACGTGATGGACAAAGCAAAAATGTGGGTTTAAGGAATGGATGACCTTGCTTGGCATATAAAAAACACGAACAGACACACACAACACACATCCTAACAATATGTCTATTTCCCTAGCAAATAATAGAGTGTATGTTGTTATATCTGCAATATTCCTATAATAGGATATATTAATATCCTAAAAATTACTATGGAAAAACTAAGCATCGTAAACTATATTTTTTGACATAGCTTACATGGACACATAAATATTTGTCATTTCAATAATATTGTTAGATGAACATGCAGTAATAACAGTGAAATGCATCGCTTTGTTGCCATTTGTGTAATTAAACAGAAAATCAAATTTCTTGTTCAGACAAAATTAATACATCCCTAAACCTTTAGCATCCCATCAAATGACTGAATTTAAAATTAGGTTTTATGAATAGTTACTCTCAGGGTCTGTATTATGTACTAATCAGAAACTTGTTCTGGTTTGATCTTAACCATACAGGTTTGTGGAAATACTTTTTATACTGTCTATGGGAAATACGTCATGCCAAGACTGAAAGGGCTCTCTGAGGCCCTGAAAGGAAAGATTGTTGATCCCCATGAGTGGAGGGGCTACAAAGACATTTCTGCACAATTTGAACTCAATCAATCCACTGTTGGGAAGATGGAGAAAATTCCAGACCAACAGCAACCATCTGGCACAGGGCATCCAAGTCAAAGCCCAGAGTTTAAAGGGGAATTCCGCCCATTTTTAGAATATACATAGCGTATGTTTCTGTGCCCCGGGACAGTTCAGTCAGTGTCTGTGAATTTGAACCACTCTCTCCCAAAGCAAGAAATCAGAGAGAAGTCTTGAATATGCAATGCAACTGGAATGTAAAATCAGGGGCTCCAGAGACAAAGAGTGAGGCCATGACTTTGTGGAGTCGAGAAGCTAAGTTTAGGTGCAAGATCATATGAACAAGTTTATGATGAGGCAAGATTTAAATCTATTTTGTGTGCAAAGCCTCACACAAAAGCCTTATGTGTCAACAAAATCACTGGCCCATTCACTGTGTATGGAGCAGTACCAAACTCAACACCACAAATTAGGGGTATAACAATTCATTCATTGCACTGATGCATTGATTATCAACTCTTTCAATTCAATGGCCACGATCTGCTATAAAAGATAAATGGAATGAATCGCTACGGCTTTGGCCCAAAACAAAATGAGATATGGAATGAATCATTCATGATGCTTAAAAAAAGAGTTACAGGGTTACAGAAATAACACAAATAAATCAAATTCTTACAACAGGTGTCATTCCCCTTTAATTTCATAGAAATACTGTTTCTTCAGATATGGCTTCTTCTTCTTTGCGACACGCCTATAGAGATCTTCCTTGTGTAAAGTGTGGGATATTGTGGACTTGTGTACGTTAGTCCCAACACCCTGGAGAGACTTCTTCAGGTCTTCAAGAGTGACGGAGGGGTTTGCTCTGGCTTCCCTGAGCAGTTTCATCCTGCCTTTTGCCGTGATCTTGGAGGGACGCCCCGTTCTTCGGAGGTTCACAGTGGCACCATGGCGCTTCCACTTCTGGACCAGTGATGCAACAGTACTTTTTGGCACACTGAGTGAACTTGCGATGGCTACATAGCTTTGCCCATCTCTATGCTTCTCTACAACTTTCTTTCTGAGGTCTTCTGACAGCTCCTTGGATTTCATGACTGTTGTCTGCTGACAAGCATGGGATGACTGTGGACAGGTGAATATTGGGCACTACTTATGGGGAGAAATCAAGTCTATACAAATCACAAGTGACTGAATCCAGTCCTGTGACACTGTGATGCAATAGTTTATAGTGTGCAATCATTTTCCACTCAAGATAACATCTTCGGTGCAAGGGTGTGAATACTTTTGAAACAATAAAATGCAGACTTATGCAATCTATTCATAGTAAAGAGTGCTTACGAAGAAAAACAGTGATGGACTGTTGTGTTTGTGCTATTTCCTTTCATATAAACAGGTGAAACTCACTTTTGCTTTGTTCTGTTCCGAGAAATTGAGTTTTGGTCATGGGTGTGAATACTTTTGCAACCCACTGTGTA
>OMLF01046535.1:0-17478 GCA_900302615.1 Holocentrus rufus
TGTTGCGGGCCGTGACTACATGGAGGCCTCCATGTGTAAAACAACTAACTAACGTCCGCAGAAGAAGACGAGCTTCGTGCTCATTGGCTGGAGCTGCTGTGTATCCTGTCCGTATTAGTTAGTGCTGTTTCAGCGTCAGGTGCACCACATTACAATCTGGATCTACGAAATAATGGAAGACCATCATTATGCAGCAGGGTCTGAAGCAGTCAGACCCCAAAAGCTCCAGCAGGAAGTAGGGAAACAACTCAGAGACCAGAGAAGGCAGAGGACATGCATCGGTGTGGCTTTCCAAAGATGGAGAGATCTTATGCAGAAGAACGGCCTTCAAAGTGATGCGGAAGTCGCTTGTTTTCTGCTGGATAGGTAAATAACACTTATATTTTTATGACCTCTGCCCTATTTGGATGGGATTAGTTTTCCGGTGAGGGGTAATGTAACATTGACCGGAGCATCTCTGCTATTTTAGTCCCGTCTGGACGGGAGTGCTCAGTCTGTAAAAGCTAACTTTGTAAAAGCTTTACTGACACTCCCGTGTCAGTAAAAACGACAGTGTTTTACCTGCTGTGAAACGCTCTCTAAAAATAACCCCAGGTGATACTAAGCCCGTGCAATTCAAATCAGTTGACTCGCAAATGCATTACAGACGTCCTGCGATACCATAATACCATATAATACGAGTAGGGCTTTATATGACTGTTTCTGTCTCGCCAACTTCAATTACAGCATTTTCGTTTGATGACGCTAGTCTCAACATTATTACTCGTTTCTTTTGACCTTAAAGAGCTGAGCGCTTGCCACTGCCGGGGTTTCCTATGACATTGCGTCGGTATGGGCACAATAGATAGCTTGTAGAGAACACTGGTGTTTTGACGATTTGGCATGTATTGTCTAAGCATAAATACACTCGCCTGGATAACTTCTGTCTCTTAAATCATTCATGCCGTTTTTCGTCCATGCCGGTGGGTGTCGCAGTGGAGATCAAGAGCAGGGTGCTGCTTAACACAAAGAAGAGATTCGGGAAAAATGACTTAGTGGACCTTTAAGTAAACTAATAATTGATAAATACAGGACATGCAATGTGAATTATATGAATGATTCATTATCTTGTTTATTTCAAGACTGTGGAAACTTCAACTGCAACAAATAATGCTGCACACTCAGCTAGGTGCTGTGGAACTAGACAGCATCTGTACTTGTATGTATATGTTCACCTATAATATAATATGAGAATTCAGTGCTGCAAAAAGTAGCATTTATTCATTTATTTATTTATTTGTTTGTTTTTGTAGTTTCTTGGTACTCTTACCAGATTTGTTCACATTTGTACAGTTATACAGTATGTAGCGCACTATACAAGTTTGTATAGTTGCACTCTTGCTCAAGTATTTTTGGGGGGAGCTTGTTAATGACTTTAGTTTGTAATAAAATTTGTTTAAAATGCATATTCTGTGTGAAATGATTAATATCTTTGGTAAGCAGCGTGTAATAAGCGGGGTAATGTACCAGTTTTGTAGTGAGCTGGTCATTATTGAAAAATAACCCTGACAGGGTGAATCAAGACCCCGACGCAATGTGGATAATTATTCTGCGATAATGACCAGCTCTTTAGATTAGCCCTTACACAAAATTTGACTGTGTTAACAACATGAACTGGCCTGTAACAATGAGCCTTCACCCACACAGTCGTTCTTCACAGTTCCGTAACACCTCCCCAGAATGCCGCAAACAACAGCTGACATGAAAGATATGTAGGGTTAGCTCACGGCACAGATGTGATGGAGTGATGGCAGAAAGAGGGGAACAGAGCCTGTGTGGACAAACGTAAAGATCTTCATCCACAGGGGAGCACGCAGTGGACGTTTTCAGGCCAAGTGTGTCCACAAAGCCGTCTGGTCTCATAGCAACGGATCTTTATGATCAGACCTTAAAATTATTATAGAAAAGATCAAGTATAACCAAAGCCTTGAGGTATCAGGTTTTTTCATTGTTGACATGTTGTTGTTGTGAATGGAGGCAGGGAGAGGCACAAGGCGGCTGTGTTCAAAAGAACAACCAAGCTGTCACACATGAGCACGTATCTGTGCCAGTTTCTTATTGAGCAAGAATCCCATATATACACATGCACATGCACACATGTACTGTATACACACACACACACACCAACCCACACACACACACATACACACACACAGACACACATGGCACTTTGTTACCAAACAGTCAGTACTCCCTCTGTTTTCTCTCTCTGTATCTGTCTTTCTCTCCTCTGTCATCTCTGTCCTCTCTCAGATTTTGTGGTCTCTGTTTCTTCCACTGTATTACACACACACACACACACACTCTCTCTCTCTCTCCCTCTCTCTCTCTCTCTCTCTGTTTCTCTCTTTTTTCCTCTGTGTCTCTCTCTCTCACCCTCTGATTTCATTTCTCTTCTCATGCCCCTGTTGGATCCTGCATTAACAACTGTGACCTAATAAATTTGTGGTGTCATGAATTCACTTGATGAAATAGAATGTTCTTGTCACTGTTGGAACAAATAACATATCAGTGTTCTACAGAAACCTTGTATCACTCACAAGTCAGCTTTTTAGGAATTTCCAAAATAAAATTGAAAAAAGAAAGACAAATTTGCAATTAAAATATATATATAAAGAGAGAGACAGAGAGAGAGATCATGAAGCATTTGCTAAATGCAGAAGACAGTTATAGTTATTATGTTCAGGAATTAATTAAATAAATAAATGGAAATGAGGAAATGTTTTCCTGCAGAACACCTACAATGTTGAATTTCTATGGCATATGATAGGATGCAATATATTGTGCCGTATTCGATTCCACTATAAAAATGAAGAACAGTTTGTAATTTTACAGAAGAGGGCAGGCCTGTCCTTTTAAAAAACATACAAAATATATTGTTTGTCATGAAATAGGGTATGCTTGTCGCCATAAAATCTAAATAATTTATTGTACCTTTCCAAAAAAAGGTAGCATGTCATAGCATCACTATAAATATAACTACAATATATTGACTTTGTAGACAATAGGGTGTGCAAATCACTGTAAAATAAATAAATAATATTGTGTTTCTGACGATAGGAAAAGGCACAGTAATAATAAAAAAAAGCATGTTGTGTTTGTATTTTTAGAATGCAGCCATGGTGAAGCCGCCTGTCTCTCACTGGGTGAAAACTAACATGAAAGTGCCATCTCCTCTCACCACAAAAAAGACATGTGCGTGCGCACACACAGACACACACGCACGCACTGTGTGAAGCATCCAGTCTGTCACTCCAGCAGAACGCTTTGTGACAAACACAGGGAAAAGGCCTCTAACTGACATGTTTTCTTTAAAGGAGGGAGAAGAGCGTAGACGCCACAAATCTAGACGTCGTCACATGTTGGATCATTTGTTAGCATAAAATGATCAAGGCAATGATAGAGGGGTAATTCGGGGGGCAATATGAGCCAGGGCAAGGGAGAATGGTGTACCTTTTGTGGGCAAATTAAAGAATACTTGCCTCCTCTGTGGTGAATCAAATGGAAAACAATTTGTCCTCCCTTGTTAAATATGAATCAGTCAAGGGAGAAATATATGCAGGGGTTGAAGGAGAACGGCACACACCTTGTTAACACAATATCATGCCCTTGAATCCCTTTGTTCGCTTCACATTCTGGGGAAAATGGGAACAGGGAATCCAAGTGTCTTCCATGGAAGACGCAGGATGTCAGCAGGGTGTGACTGATATGCACTGATGTTCCATCCACACACATGCATTTTGACAATTACGTTCAGTTTGCACCACTTTTAGCACATGTCTGGAGGCTTTCTGTATGAAGACTAGGTGAGAGAAACAACAGGTGAAGGACTAATCATGGAGGAGAAGAGGGAAAGGCTTTCTGGCACGACTCCAGGATTTAAATATGAAACTCTTTCAACTTGTTCCTTTTTAAAATCTGACTAAGGAGTGCAGATGGAAACGAGAGCTGCTCCTTCTATAATAGTGATATATGAGCCATGGCGACAAAAATAAGTATTGGAACACTTGCTAAACCTGGTAGCGTTAGATTTTATTATATTTTACCTGAACTGCTGCTCATAAAAAGCACCAAGAGGTTTCAGGAACACATTATGATCACATTGTGACTACATGGTAATTACTAAAATCACATTATCATGTAATAGACAATATATTGAAAATGAGTAGTTTATCTTTATTGAATAGTGCATGATATTAACTTTAATATAATGCTCTGATCATAAGAAAAGTTTATCTCTATTTGTAGTCTGTTTGTAATGCAAGTAAACCGTCACCAGACTTTTTTTTGCTGATACCATTTAACATAGTGGTGAATGGAGACCCATAATCTGACTATCCCTCACACTCTTGCTCAACTTTTAATGCGATATCTCTGGTAAACTGTGAGTGAGCGCTGATTTTAACTGTCATGATAGTTCCACTTTTCACTGCAAAGTCACAAGAGTACTTAGCAACATTCAGGAGGGCTTTAAGAGCATCATGAGATTTCTTATGTGCATGTCTCTAAGCTGCCAGTCAGAAGTGAAAGATGAGTGAGACATCAAATCAAAAGAGGCAGAACTCGACTTTAAACTGCGAGCTACACATTAGAGCATTACAGCCCCGAGCCCCAACATTTAAGCCCCAAGCTGCAACATCAAAGCCCTAATCCCCAACATTTTTTACCAAATCAATCTTTGAGTAAATACACATCCATTCTTGATTTGTTTTGCGTGCGGACATGTAAATTGACAATGATTTGGCAACCCAGAGGAGACTCCATCAGAATCAGAAAGGAAGTCAAAATCATTTCAGATGAGACTCAGGATAAAAAAAAAACACCCGATTAGATGGGTCTTAATAACTGAACAAAACTCAGAGCTGAAATCACATGCGGTATGAGTGTTTCTCTGTACATTTAAACTGTATCTCAGTGACATGCCTGTCCTGTTCACAAATTATACACCCACAGTGGCATTACAGCTTCCGAACTATATATAAATGAATTCATAAAGCAGTGTTCTCACTAACAAACAAGTCCCAAAAATGCACAGCTTCTGAATAATCCACAACAACCACCACAGACAGCAGCAAACATGAACTGTACTCAATGTAGTCTGTGTTAAAATAACTTTAATTGTGGCAAATGTTAGACATGTGAGATGTTGAGTCTTGGCTTTGGTGATTTTTTTTTTTTTTTTTTTACCATGATTATTAAACATTGTTTTGCCAGGGGACTTTCTTACGCTTGGCATAATAAAGGTTGTCTAATCATCTAATTTGTATTCTATTAAGAGATACCATTAGTCACAGATCTGTTTATCACATGCCACCATGTCTCCCTTTCTTGTCTCCCTGGAGAAAGTTAGAGAAAGGCAGAGAGAGGGAAACAGAAAAGAGAGCAGTATCCGTTGACCACTTGCCACCGTGGCCCCCGTCTCCCCTGACAGTCCCAATCTATCAGTTTGTCAATCTGTTGACAGATGTTCTGTTCAAACCAGCCTGGAAGCCATCCGCTAGCTCAGCGGGAAGCCGTATGCTCACTTCGCATGTGCAGCATGGCTAATAGACACATGCTAGCTCAGTATGCAGCCTGGTCATGTCAGCGTGGAGCCGTATGCTACCAGACACACTGCGGTTCACAGTGTGAGGGTGGTGCGGACACTGGCATGAGCCCAAAAAGAAGGACACTTTTGCAGAGTGTAAGGCAGTGGAAGGAGCAATGCTGTGGGAGGGACTCATATGGATGCAGGAGATGGAGTCCATCATGAAAAACTCTTGGATATCTTTAGAAATATCTGCTTTGCTACTTTCTGTTGCCAAATGTCAATAACACAATAGTGATTCAGCTGGAGTCACCATATGTTCCCAAGGCCCCATGTTCCCTCAATCTTATGTTCCCTCTACTTGAAGAGAAGAGGAATTTTTGAATGTTAATAAAAATGTATAATCTGATGGTGCATGTTCACTAAATATATCTGAAATTTTGTTTATTGACAATGCACAATATACAAGTATGTTTGAATTAGAATCATTGGAAGAAGCTTATTTCTAAACACCATTTCATATTATTTACTGAACATGCACATTAGATTATGTGTTTTAATGAATATATCAGAGGTATGGACATTATTCTTTTGTTTTGTTAATGAAACATCGGACCAAGAGAACATGGAGCCGTTGGGAACAGATATATGCTCCCATTGAACCTATGAACAGTTCATGAAAGCATTTCTGGCAGCAGCAACGGTGGTTTGTTTGCAATAGGCTAAAGAGTTAGCATGAGCAGTGGTAGACACCATGGCTGAACACGCAAAGAAAAGAGAAACTCAAACTCCATCAACAGGAAATCCAAGGAAGAAGACATCACATCACAGCACAGGACACACTGATTGACAGCCGATCTCTGGGAAGTGCAGTGCAGAAACACTGCAGTGATGAGAGCATAGCACCAAAGACAGAGGAAATCTAAAACCTCAAAATCAAAAGGTACTCAGAGATTACCACTTTAATACTCTGATGATGGTGATAGCATAATCTGCAGCTTTTAATCCAGTGAAATGTGTGATTTTGTTTGATGTACTTTTGAGCCAATAATGCAGACCCTCACACTATCATAGAGTTATAATTGGATTTTTCCAACACACCAAATGGTGAGTATATATCAGTAAGCATTGATCAATACACTGAGATGAATGGAGGATGGGAGACTCAAAAACCAGACTGTCCATCCTAATCCCCATAATATTTTCTATTCCAAATGGTGGAATGGATATTTTTCATTGCTGTATAAATAACTTTCACTTACACTAGTTTGTATGCCTGGTCTTATCAATCACTGTAAAATTGCCGCACAGAGCTGCTGTGGCATCAAATGCAAGCAGAGAATAGACATGAAAAACTATACAGAATTTTTTTTTTCCTCCCTTTTTAGAAGCCCATCAGATTTGTGTCACAGAGGTGAAGATATCAGATTCAGGCGACGGGTGTAAATCCAGGGCTCGATGGCAGCATCAATGCAGAGTTCAGCAAAATGTCACCTGTGTTGTGAGCTGCCCAGTCTATTTTCTGAGGCAGCGACGGCGATTATGTAAATCCTGCACGCAAGCTAACGTAAACCAAGCATGACCAAGCTATGTCAGCTGTATGTTTGGGGATATGTTTGGCCTCTGGAGGGGGTTTTAGGTTTTGCGAACCCTTGGCTGCTCCTTGAGGTAGAAACCTGAGGAGAAGAAGTTGTTGAGGGGGAGGGAGAAGAGAAAAGGGGATGAAAGGGGAGACAGAGGAGAGGGAACAGAGACAAGAAGGGAATACGGAAGATATTCAGGTTGAATGTTGGGACACACTTTACCTTCAAGTAAAGTTTCCTCAAAGACACAGAAAAGACAGAGTGAACTCTATGTGCACATCTGTTAGTACATTGCTTGACAAATAGCAGACACCCTCTTTATCTTGTTTTTTTTTCCCGTCTCTTGGTTTCGCTTGCTCCATTTTCGCCTCAATCGCACTCTCTCCCTCTGAACATCAGCAGCACTCTCCGTGTCACTTTGATGGGCGTAGCACTCATCATCGGTGCCTTGAAGATCCTGTGTGTGTGTGCGCGCGCGCGTGTGTGTCTCCGTACGTGTAAGGGTCGTGGAAGTCAAGTGACGGTGACAGTGCCTACTCAGCCGCATTGCTCCACTTCAGTGCACTGACACACACACACACACACACACACACACGGAAAGACACACACACAGTTTGACATCCTGTCACAGTGATGTGCCCGTTCTCCTCATGGATCTACCCTCAGGACTGGAACACAACAGCTGCATCCCGCTCCACTTTCCCTCTCTGATCCTCTGCCTCTCCCCTTCCTGCCTCTCTCTCTCTCTCTCTCTCTCTCTCTCTCTGTCTCTTTCTCTCTTTCTCACTGCTCTCTTTAACTTTCTGTGGGTGCACAGCAGCGGCATGCAGTGCTGCTTTTCAACTCAGGTCCTCCAAATATACTGGAGAAATACGTATATGGTCTTTACTATTTGCCACTGCCTTCCCAAGCCCTTGCAATATAAGACGGGCTGTCTAAAGTACCGCAGGGCGAGGAGAATATTGCTCTAACAACTGGGGGAAATTGCACTGAAGTATCTTGCACAATGAACATAGAAAGGTTATCAGGCAATTCTTTTGAAAGTATAGATCCTTGGAGGAAAAGTAAGCAAATGGCACTTCAGGTGGAGGGCATACTTCTTTAATAATGACTGCTCTGATTCACCAACCATTTCTGTTGGTATAGCCATTGCAGAAGCTCCCTATCATATGTCTGTACTGAATCAGAGTTTATTTTTTGCATCGACACTGTTAGGATTAAGGCAAGGTTAAGCACATTTTATAGTTGTACACAACGTAAACACAATCTAGAGTGCAGTGGCTTTTATACGTCTCTGTTGATGTGTTCTTTTACACAGTGCAGCAGCAATGCACGCCATTGCCCTGTGATCAGAGTGCGCAACCTTGTGTAGACTCAATGCAAAGTTGAGATTCATCACATGGTGTCAGTTTGCATGCAGATGCACTTTGGGTGGTATATAAGGTTAGGAACAAGCATAAAATACAAGAATCCAAAGCAAAACTCATGTCAGTCAACCAGTTGGCCATTGTTTGTTCACCTGAAAAGGAAACAAAATCTGAATAAATAAAACAATGATACAGTGCAGTAGTCACCTGATATGTTCCACATTCCCAAAGAAGACTGTATAATCTGTGACTTTCCACACTTTTGTGATGAACTACAGCAAAGATGAGGAGCATCTCATGTCCAGCAGAGTGAAAATGTCATCACCGTCCACACAACATGAATGTGAACGTACTAAAGTATTGAAATTTGAAAGTAAAATAGCACTGGATAATGTAAATATGTTGATGTGACGGCAGAGTCACAGCATTAGTGTATGCTGCTAGCACTGTGGATTTCACTCAGGTTCTCCAACTATTAGCACCCACTAATGTATCTGTATCTACACGCTGATTGATGAGGTGACTTTGGACAGTAGCAGAGCATGTACAGAGTCTGTAGATGTGGCAAATGTTTTATTATACTCCACCATAAGCAAGCATATGACAATATATAAATTAAAAAGCATGATGGATTTCAGCTTTAAATGTGCAGGTAGGTCAGGGGAATATGAAACTTGGCTCACCACCTACAGTATATTACATACCATTCCCATTATCTCCCATCCTTTTTTCTCTTACTGTCCACTCAGTTATCTAATAAAGCAGATTTACACTTATAATTTTTTACACAACACACTCACCCAGGTAATTTGGTGCAAATATATAGTTTAAGAGACCAAGGATTACTGTATATGTCCAGAGAAAAGATACTGTCTGTACCTGTTTATAATCACTTCTTCACAATCTATTTAATTTAAATTCCACAGCAGTTAGTCATTACCAGCTTGGTTTACAAGCCCGCAAACAGCCAATCAAATACTGAGAGCTTGTTAAAAGGGCTCCTGGTAGGAGGGACCTGACACTTATTGGCTCTGAGGTCCATATATCACACTCTGCAGGGCTGACCATTTTTCCAATTCCATTCTCTTTATGTCTTTTTATTTTTTTTTAGGCTTTTCTCATTCTCTATTCCCCTCCCTCCCTCCTTTCCCCTCTCCCTCTTTATCTCTCAGGAGCTTTGCTATCATAACCACTGTCATGCAGAGTCAAATTGTCAAAGTAAAATTGTCCCTGCTGCTCCCCTGTCTGCCTCAGCTTCTCGGCTCTGTCCTGGTTTCCTTTTGCCCCTGTCCTGTTGAAATCTACCAGGGGAGGACGAGAGCGAGTCGTATCATGACAGAAAACCAGAACTGTGGGCTGCGGTGATATGTGCACAGTTCAAGCTTGTGACATTTTGCCAGACGAGAGGCTATACACAAGCGCGCTTTGATTCTCACCGTGCACGCGTCAGACCTGAACGATATTCGTTCTTCTTGCTGCAGTCACTTTCCCTCTGTTGCTGAGCTGAACCACTGAACCCCCAGCTGCCAGAGCAGAGCAGCTTAGTGTCCGACAGTACAAGCCTGTGGCTCTCAAAGGCAGGTGTGGATGTAACTGAGTGTGGAGCCGAGCATTGCTGAAAAAGAGCGAGTGTGCCTGGGTCAGTGTACCATGAGTTGATAAAGGTTGAAATGGAGGAGGAACAGAAACAGAGGAATAAGTGATTTCACAGGAGTGTGCGGGTGGAGTACTACAAGAGTGCATTGCTGTGTTTTTTTATTTATTTCTGAACACTTTGAAATAAAAAGGAAGACTGCACAGATGTTTTTAAATACCCATCAGCAGTCAGAGACAAATGTATAGCAACACTTGATCTTTGCCAGCATTTGCAAAATGCTACTTTTATTGGCATGTCATGCTTGGCCGTATGGGCAGAGATCTGTCTGACAATATTCTGGGTCTGTCTCATTTGCAAAAATGCTAATTGGTAGCATTTTCAGAAAATCTGGCCACTTAAGGACTGTTTCATTTCAGCAGGTAGGTTCCTTTATTTGGTGAATTCTTACGGAAACATCAAGTTGTTCCTTATCCTGCATAGGATGTCCCTTAAGACGGTGTGGCGAGCTGAAAACAGGTCATAACCATAGACTGTATATAAAGATGTGACAGCTCCCCAAAAGTGAAGCCAAACGTCTCGATCGCCCCCTGGCTGGCTGTCTGCAGTATAGGTCATAAGCCCCGCCCCCTCCATGTTAGCGGATGGGACATGGGCCAAACTAAAAAATCAAACTGCACATCAAATAAATTCTTCCCAAAGATGGTTGCTGTCATTTCAGGTAGTTCTTATCACACTGATGCATGTTCAAGTGTTCATTTTTCTGATCAGTTTGGTTTTCATTAGTTATTTGATGCTATAAAAACGGGATGTAACATCTGTGATTGACAGCTGCTCTGAGTGAAGCTGTCGCGGAGCCGGCACCTGTGGCTTGACTTTTAGTTGTTGTATCTATCTTATCAACAAGCTTTCAGTCGTAGTACAACCAGCGGCAATGACGATTAAGATCGGAGTCGCTAGGCTAGCTCAAAACTTCAGGAGGCGGTTGCTCGCGATTCAGTCGGGAGATATGGGCGGGACCTTCGTATTCCCCGATCTCTACTGCGCAGACTCTGGCTCCAAATGGGCAAGATGGCAGCGCTCGTAAACGCGATATTTTGGCTTCACTTTTATACAGCGGGAGGAAGTGGAGACACGTCATCCGTCTTTACATACAGTCTATGGTCATAACACAACTTGCTTAGCATAGCCACTACTCAACATCAGCTAGCTAGCTGCAAAGTAAATGTCATGTAGGTACAGACAGTTCTATGCTATTTATGCGTTGAGGCTATATCGGAGAGATCAAAGTCTGACATTACAACTTGTCTATGAGAGGCTTCATGTATTTGTTCCAGTCATTGAAGAACTGTCACAGCAGCTAATAACAACACACATTTGCACGCTAATAGCTAATAAAATTTCAAGTGCTAAGGCTAAAACCACCCTGTCATATTAATAACTGAATAAATGTGTATAAAGTGCTTGGGTCTAGAGAAGTGCAATAAAATGGATTATTATTAATATTATAAAAGTGACTTAAAACTTCTTATATTGACGGCCTGGGTACTGATAACAAGTGCTATTATTGGTGATGCTTCCATGATGATTGTCGCAATCTTCTGAGTTGATGACGTTGTTTGGCAAAGTGAGAGCAGTTGTGCGGAAGAAGCAAATCCTGAGTTTCCAAGTAGTACTTTTTTTTTTTTTTCTGAGTAGGTTTGTATTTATACAGTTGAAACGATATGGTGTGACCGCAGTGTAAATTTAGGTAACATTTTAGACAAAATAGGTTGTGAATAAAGAATGTTCCCAACTAGGTTAGGGTGACCAGACGTCCCCAACTCCAGGGACAGTCCCTGGATTGGGTGCTGTCCCTGGAAAAATCCAGGGACAGTACCCTTGTATAAATTAAGAGTTACATTTATTTTATTCTTAATAATGAAAGCCACTCTACAAGTCAGTGTTTCATAAAATTATATCAAACTAATGGAATTGATTGCTGATGTTTCCATAGCAATGCAAGTTTCAATATAATCCAAGTAAAATGTGTTAATATCTTTGCTAATCTTTGTTTTTTTCCCCAGCATTGGGTCACTGTGTCCACAAATATGTACACTGAGGTAGTCGGCCAGTAACACACCATATCCTCAGGTGTGTGTGTATGTGTGTGTGCGTGTGTGTGTGTGTGTGTGTGTGTGAAAGAGAGAGAGAGAGAGAGAGAGAGAAGCCTGGTCACCTTAAACTAGGCACCAAGGAAGCTTCCTTGCACGCGAGACAGACCCACAGACTGACACTACAACAATGCATTGCAATCAGGTCTGATGAAATTCTTCCAGGCACAGACCACCTCTACAAGGTTAGCGGAAAACACTGATGTGTGTTGTCGCACCCATTATGTGCCCTTCCTGTCTTTTCCACCAGGAGTGACACAGCCCGCAATATCTAGCCCGGCTATCTGTGAGGCCATATGCCCACAGCAGGAGCCCTGAAGAGGCTGGCAGAGGGCCCGCTCTAAACCAGCAAATAAATAATGGGCCATTATGTTCAATCATATGCTGAGCTATAAAGGTCTAAAGCCCAGAGTAGCACCCTAGAGTCGGGCAGTATAGAATAGAAAAGAATAGAACAGAATAGAAGGGTGGATTACAGTGCCATTAAAAAGTAATGTCAGTAGCAGTATGGCTGGATATTTAGCTGGCTGGTTGACTGGCTGAGTAAATTCACCTTGCATTTAAAGAAGCAGCCAGAGTAACAACATAAAGGTGCCCCCTGTTTATTTGAAGTCCTTGACATGAAGGAAATGAAATTTAATCGAAACATGAAACATGCTTTCACACTCAGTCTGGAGCAATGCCAGGTAGAGAAGTTGGCTAACAGGCCTGAGGTCCAGATAAATGAGGGTCTGCTTTATCGGTGTGGTCTACCAAAAGAACAGACAGAAAGAGATTATTTTGCTTTTGCCTGAAACAAAGAGTAATTGATGCTATCGCTAGCCTTGCATGTTGAAAAAGTGAATCAATACAGAAGACAGAACAACTCAAGGAGCATGGCATTGCCGTCTGTCTAACACAGTGGCGTATTGATGTGACTCTTTGAGCTGCAAATTAGCTGAACTGACAGAATAATGGACGCAGGAGAAAGGAAAAGGGGAATTTGAGGTGAAAACAAAAGATTCTTTCTTTCCTTTTATGCCCACCAGTGCTCTGTTCTCTAAATGCTATCAATTATGGTTTCATATCAGGGAAATATAATCTATTTTGTCTGGTTTGTTATGCAAATAACCTGAGGAGGTTGGGTGGCGAAATGTTTTATGAAGCTCAAGCCTCCTGTTTCTTTCTGCAGCTTAAATCAATTTAAAGCTTTATTCAACATGACGGCAATGGCGGCGGTGGAGTAGAAATAATGATTGCAGGTAAATGTCTGTAATGGAGGTGGTTTAGATAATTATTGACTGTTGCTAGTTTCTCAATGAGCATTTGTGTTCCTCATAACCTTAAAATCTTTTCCAAAGAGGGACTTTCACAGGTGTCCAGTGTAGATTTGTTAACTCTTTCAAGTCAAGCTCAAGGTTTAGATTCACTCCGCTTTGTTTCACCTCTTTTCAGAAAAGAGGTAGATCAGTTTGGATGTCTAACTCTGTAGCCTCCACATTATGCCAGCTGATGACAAACTGCTATCTTAATGCATTTCTAGACTCTCTCACCTGCTCTTTTGCTGCGGTTCCTACAATACTGAAGCCTGTGCAAAATCCCAAAAGAAATCTTAACAACCACAGAGTTTGAATTTGCTCAGGTGTGAAGATTCATAGCTACATTTGCTTTTTCAAAACAGGAAAAAAAAACTTCCTTTTAATAATTAGATTCCACTCAATAAACAACACTGTTAGAAATGTTTTTCTGAAGCGCTGCAAAGCGGGACGGTGAAGTTTGATCGCCCCTGGGTATAGAGGAGTGAAGTGTCTCATGTCAGATTGACTGATCTGAAATTGCCTCTTGATGCCCATGATAGCATCCAGGGAAAAACAGCATCAAAACCCATGAGACAACGTCCCTTGGCAAAAAGTAAATATTCTCGGAAGTTTCAAGTACCTTACGCGGAAAACCAAATATATTCTGAAACAATTTCACTGCTGTGTGGTAATAAATATTTAATACTGAGGGGAGGCCCTGAGGAAAAATAGACTGGGAAACACTGGAGTAGAAGCCTCAGGACTGGTGGGATGGATCTTTCCAAGCTCCTGCTTTTCCCCAGTTCAACTATCTGTCTGTCACATTGATAACCTGTCATTGCATGAATATAGAAACCACATCTTTAAAACATGAGCTGACAGAGCACGGCGCAGGGCATGTGTGCGCCATGTGTGTGTGTGTGTGTGTGTGTGTGTGTGTGTGTGTCACTGTGTGTGTAAGTGGGTGTGGCGGCGTTAGGTGTGAGTATGTGTAATGTGTCATCTGCATATCTCTTTGCAATAAGTGTGATAGGTTTCCCTGAGGAGATTGTTGGCTCATCATCTTTTATACACACATGCACACATACACACACACACATACACGCACACACACACACACACACACACACACAAACACAAACATGCAAAATCACAAATCACAGCTCATCATGTCAACACCAGCATCTAAAACAGGCAGCGCGGATCTGCGATTTCAGCAGTCCAAAAACGTGACAGATGTGGCATGGTGCGTATGGGTGGAGCCTCCAGGAATGTACCAAAATAGTGTGTGTGTGTGTGTGTGTGTGTGTGTGTGATTGGAACAGAAATAATGTTCACACTGTAATCATGTACAGTAAATATGCTATTTATAGCCCTGCCCCTATGAATGGGTCAAAATCAGGACTTCTATGGCCAGATACCTATTCTTGCACGGAAAAGTCGAAAGAAATTAACTCCTCGACCCCGCCAATCAAAACAGACACAAATCAGCAATTTCAGTGACAGAGCCTGCTGCTGACTGCACTTTTGGTCCACACACAGATGACTCTGCAGCCCGCACAGGCCTTGTGAGCGGGATATGTAACATCGAGACCTGACAATATCCACTAGGTCAGGGTTCGGACTGACTTTTAAAATACCAGGGTCGAATGCTCCACTGTACTGTGTTGCATCCGGGGCTCTCTGATTAGGTGTAACTCTTGGGGGGAACTTTAAAGGTCATGATACAAGCACAGTATTTTGAGGCAATGCAGATGGCAGTGGACAACTAGAACCAAAATTATGTGTCCCGGGATGATTCGGTCCCATTTTCCAACTCCGCACTCTAGCTCAACCCTGGAAATATCGCCTGAACCCGCCGCCTCAAAAAGCCGCTGATGTGCGTACGAGCCACTTGACCAAGACTGAGGACTTCAGCTGCTGTGATGTACTCATTTCCTCCACAACCAACCGGCAGCAGCATGTGATTAGGAAACAGAACTAAAACAGAAGAGAAGAGGAGGAGAAAATGTGTGCAGGAGAAAACGGTGCAGAGAATAGCAGCGGTTGTGTCAGCAGTGGGTCTATTTTACAGTGATAGACTCAGATCATGAAACAGTTTATATGCCAGTTCATTAGGCAGCTACTTACCATGAAAAGGCCACCGTGACCACAAAACAACTCACCTCTCTTTCTCTCTGTGTATCTTTGACTCTCTCTCTCTCTCTCTCTCTCTCTCACACACACCCACATACCACACCCACACACAGCATACCGTCCTATCAAAATAGTTCTGACCCCCAACACGTTTACATGTCCTGTAATGAGTGTGACTCACTGCGGTGCCTGTCATTACGCGCCCCATTGAAACACAGCGGTAGACTAATCTATCGCTCCAATACAGGGCAGGAGGAGCCGGCGGCAGGAGGTGCAGCAGGAGCAGCAATACGGGATGTAGCAGGAGGAGCAGCAGCAGGGAGGAAAGCAAGAGAGGCAAGGGAAGGGGAGGGAGTGGCGAGGACATGGAAGGAGGAGCAGCGGGGGCAGCGCTTGAGGGGGCATGTCATGAGGAGCGCCGGGAGGAGAAGGGGAGGACGTGGAAAGAAGCAGGAGCAGCATGATTCTGGAGAAGGAACAACAAGAAGAGCAGTGGGGCAATTTTGAGGAGTGGCAGGAGGAGCAGTTGGTGGTTTTTGAGGAGGAGCGGTAGGAGGAGCGATGGGTGGAGCTTGAGGAGGAGTGGCGGTGGTTTGCAGAGTGGCAGGAGGAGCGGTAGGTGATGCTTGAGAAGGAGCAGTAGATGAAGCTTGAGGAGCAGTGGTGATGTTTGCAGAGGACAGGCAGGAGGCACAGCGGGAGATGCTTGAGGAGGAGTGGCCAGAGGAGCAGTAGGAGATGCTTGAAGAGGAGCAGCTGGAGGAACAGTAGGAGATACTTGAGGAGGAGTGGCCAGAGGAGCAGTAGGAGATGCTTGAAGAGGAGCAGCTGGAGGAACAGTAGGAGATACTTGAGGAGGAGTGGCCAGAGGAGCAGTAGGAGATGCTTGAAGAGGAGCAGCTGGAGGAACAGTAGGAGATACTTGAGGAGGAGTGGCCAGAAGAGCAGTAGGAGATGCTTGAGGAGCAGCAGTTGAAGCAGCAATGGTTGATGCATGGGGAAGAGCAGTAGCTGATGCTTGAGGAGCAGTAGGTTTGCAGAGGAGCGGATGGGAGAAGCAATAGTCTACGATTGAGGGAGAGCAGCTGGTGATGTCTGAGGAGGATCGGCGATGTTTGAGGAGGAGCAGCAGGGGGATCAAGAGGAAGGGGCAGCAGGAGACGCGGTATAGGGTAAGCAGCAGTGGGAGCAGCAGGGAGTGTGGCAGGAGGAGGCCGTGGTAAAAGCAGCGGGGGTGATAAGGGCCGCTGCAGGCGGGAGGAGCAGCAGAGGAGGACGCCCTCACCCTGAGTGGGAGTGGCAGGAGAAGCGGCAGGAGGAGCGGTACTAAGTGATGCTTAAGGAGGAGCAGTGGGGAGGCAGTAGGGGACTGACTGAGCACCTGTGAGCTATAATTATGACTCACTTTGAGCTCCTTAGGTGAGTGACAGCCTGCATGTTAATAAAGCTACAACTCTCCTTCAGAGAGGAGGACCACAGTCAGGCTATATGATCGGTTTTAGAAGCATAAACTACAATTCCATAATATTATAGGGGCATTATATAAATGATCTAAAGCATATTATAAAGTATGATAAGTTCACTATAAAGTCACTAAGTTCCACCAAGTGAGAGAAAAAAAATGCATGACAAAAAGCAATATATACTTCTTTTAAATTTCAAGTATGGATAAGAAAATGGTTATTGATGCTTGAAGCTTTTCATATCCTATTACAGTATAAATGAGGATCCACATGAAGCCAGTGTTAATCGATGTTTGAGTGACCTGGTAATTAAAATCTTCAATGAGAATCTCAGTGGAA
>OMLF01046555.1:8930-19464 GCA_900302615.1 Holocentrus rufus
AACTCTGAAGATGAAACTGTGATGAAATGTTCCTGCAAGATGAGAGTGAGAACGGATGATAGAGAAGTGGGATTATCGATTTAAAAAAAAAAACATTTTAAATGAGTGGAAACTATCTCAATGCACCAGAATTATAGCTTATTGATTTTCCATCCGTCCCAAAACAAGTCAGTATTTTATTTCTACAAACTGAAAATGAATCTGTGAATCTGTGTTTGCTTCGAGCTGAACACACACAGTCGCTGTGTTTTGGAAAAACCCTGAAAAACCGACAGTGACGGGAATCCCGGGCTCACTTTCATTTGCTATTAAGGGAAAACCTTGAAGCCTTTGAGACCATGTGGCTTCATTTACGGACGGCATGAAGACACTGGAACATAATGAACACCTTCACCAAGATATGAACAGCTGCGTCGCACGACGTGCATTCCCCAAAATGAACATGTTTGGAACTGAAACTGCTGGTGTGCAGAGAGGAGACCAACATGTCTGTGTTTGTGCTGAGAACTTCACCGGTGAAGGTACAGTGAACGCACCGTGTGATGTCACCCCCTCCTGGCAGTAATGAGGCAGATGTATTTAAATTACAGTAACTTGGATCAAAAAAGGAAGGAAATTATAGTTAATTTCAGAAAAACATGATGCCAACTGGTTCATTATTGCTTCATTCAAACCCGCAGAACTTTATTGTAAACTGTAGTGTAGATCCCAAAGTTTCCAAAGATCCCAAATCTGTCCTGCTGAATTCCAGGGAAATGTGTATAAAATGATGCACAAGACATGTAGATCTTTTCTATTTGATGTAATGCTGCAGCCATAAAACAATGGCATCTTGGCTTTGAATATTTCACTCAATATAAGTGTGATGGAGCTTCAATGAAGCTGCAACCAGCAGATACACAATATGGATGGACACTGTCCTACAATATGGACACTAAGGCTTTTTAGAGCTTTGAGGAGAGTTAAAGGGAAAATTCAGGGAAAATCAGGGTTAAATATGATGGTAAAATCAGAGCGCAAAGGTTAAAGAGTAAATTATTAAAAAATCTCAGCAGCAACAATAAAGTAATCATTCACGGGAATTTGAAGGTTTTTTTATCAGGTAAAATCTCATTTTCTGATGCTGGAGAGAAAACAAATGAAACATCAACAAAATTACGTGTTATTTAAATTTTTATAAAAAGAAGAGTCGATATCCTTCAGCGTCTGAGACTCAGAGGCGTCGGGAAAAGTGCTGCAGGCTGAACTCTGACAAACTAAACAGAGACGGACGGTACGCCGCTACATTTGGCTGTAAAATATCAAAAATCTTCAGGTATATAAAAATTACATTGTGAGATTAAAATTACGAAGTTCGCTGCAAAAATCAAAAAGTTCTTCAGTCTCCAAAACAGTTTCCAGCCTGTTTCATGTCATTTTTTTGTTTTTCTTCAAACAAGCCAAGAAAAGCAGTGAAAATCCCGAAACAAGTGAAGCTGCATTGGAAATTTTCAAGTTTTTAATCTCACATTTTCATCTTTGAACATGACGCTTGCTATTTTTTAAAATCTTTTATTTTTTTGAGATCTACATATTTTAGAAGATAGAAAGTACACAAAAGTTTGTCCAGCTGTCAGATGTCAAATGTTTGATGCTCAGTATCTCCAACCTTATAATTACAAGCCCGGGATATAAAAAACATTATTCAGGCCACAGGTTTGACTTGGTGTCTGGTTTCGCGGAGGCCGGGCAGGATTTCTGTTTCTGTTCGATACGCCTGATACGTTTCCAAAAACTCACCGCACCAGCATGTGAGGCGGCATCAAACGCGGGACGCAGGACCAGGTCGGACGCACCAGGCCTCAAATTAGCACTCGGGCCGACCGGCAGACGCAGGAATTAAGGATGTAGATCAAGATCGTGATTAAAGGTCGCAGCCACTCAAAATTACAGGCCTGCTGCAGTCATGTTATTTTCCATGTCAGGCCGGTCTGGGGCTGCGGCCTCGCGCGGGGAGACACGCCGATCCGACCCGCCGCGCCGGCTAATAGTCGTGCCGAATCCGGGACAGGCGTGTTCTGGTAAATTGGTGGCAGATGTTGGCGAGTTTGAGTGGAAGCAGAGCGGGGAGCGGTTTGGTTTTGCCTCACAGGGAGGAAGCAACGAATTACAGTTGCTGTTGTTACTGTGATTCAGCATGTGTGTGTGTGTGTGTGTGTGTGTGTGTGTGTGCCTCTTCTAAATCAGCCTGGATGACTTCATTTCACTTTTAATTAAGCATGTTTCGACTGTGGCACGTTTTGGCGTAGGCATCCGCTCCAGAGAACAAACTCTGTCGGTTTTCCGACATGAGAAAGTGGCCGATTAAGTGAAGGAAACAAGTCGAGGGAAAGTCTCAGTCAACGTCTTTGGCCTGTTTGGAGTTTCAGATATGGAAACGCTGAAGCCCGGATTCCCTGAGGGCGAGTTCAGCAGGGAGAATAGACCACCTGACACCCTGCAGCCCAGACCAGATCTGAACAAACAAAAAAACAAAGCATCTTTCACAATAAAAGACCTTCAGGCTGCAGCTTCTCCTCACATTCTGATTGGTTGAACCAGATTCAAAATGAAGCCACCTTGTCTGTGCATCTCTCCGCTCGCCGCCCCCTCCTGGCGTGGAGAGTCATTTCTTCTCAGCTGTCAGCTGGTGTCTTACTGGTTCTCTGAAGCCGGCTTGATGAGTCCCAGACTGCGGGGCCTTGGTGGGTTAAAGAACAATTTATGGTTCTGCATGTTAATGCCGCCATAGATTACATGCAGCTCTCTATGTAACTGCATGCAGAGAAATACAAAACCACAAGAAGCTCTTACTGGTCCACCTGCCCGCTTCCTCCCAGGTGTTTCTGTTGATTTCACCTGACAGTGAAGGCAACACGGAGCCGTGCAGCTTGTATGACTCTCTGCAGCCTGGAGAAAAATCCCCGAGGCAGCAGTTTGGACACCAACCAGTGTCTGGAGGTCTGAACAGGCCTCAGAGCCTGCAGGTGTAAGATGTGTGTTTTATCCACATCAGGTTTTCAGCAGCCAAACACCATTTAAAAGTGAAGTCAGACTGCCTTCATGTGTTGCTCTGACTTTGGTTTTACTTCAGGAGCGTTGAAGGAGCAGACCGGCTGGTTCTCATGCTTTGTGGAGCCGCGGTGCAAAAAGTAAAAATAAAATATGATTATTTCCCTCAGGAGGTGGTAATCTCAGTTTTATTGGATAATCCTTTGCATCAAAAGAAGAATGAACCAAACCACAAACAGCGAATACACGGGACACCAGGCTGTGATGAGGCTGCTGCTGGTTTTCACTGAAGGGAATTAAATAACTGGACTGGATTTTTTAACCATATGGTCGATTAGATTCCTGATAAACCTCCGGACATAAATATATTTAACAGGAAACCTTCTGGACTCCCACCTCTGATCTAACGTTCCCTGTGAGTCACAGAGCGTCCGTCCTAATGAGTCATTTCTTCAGAACCGAATGTTCAAATGTTTTTGTTAAAACCAGTGAAAACATGTGAGATCAGATAATCCTGCAGACCTCCAACCTCCCTGAATCCTGTCATGAATCATCTTTTGTTTTCCGATATCAGCGGATCGATCTGCCTCACTCGGCCTTGTTGTCAACACTTTGTCTCCAGTTTCGAGGAAACTCAAGTGAAACTGCGTCGGGGGAAAGAAGGAAGAATCGATTTTAGGATGGAGATTTAAATCATGCTAACAGCTCCTATGATGAATTTCGGTGCTGTAAAATATCTAAATAAAGTAGAATATGATGCATCTGTGTATGAATATCTTTATCTATATATTACATGTATATGGTGTTTAAGCCTTTAAGACATGCCTGTGATTAAAAAAACAACTTCTTGAGCTGCTGCTAAACTTTACAGAATATGACTGATTAATCAAATTACAGCTGATTATTAATGACAGTAGCACTTGATTGATTACATTGGACTCTCAATATTTTAGAGATCAATGACAAATCACAGATGATTTCACCACAAAATGGATCGAGTTTGAGAAATTAACTATTTTTTTCTCTTTTCTTCTTCTTTTTTGTCTTATTTTGTCAGGTTGAGTCTCTCAGTGTTTGCACTCTGTAGTTTTTTTAGATCTTGTGTCTCGTTCTCGTCCCTCGTGTCGAAGCCATTCACTGCCATTCATTTTCATCTGGTATGAAAACGGCTGCGTGAGGTAATCTGTGATCATAAACATGCTGCCTTGGTTATATTTTGTCCAAAAGTCTTTTTGTGTCACTGAAACAGCAAAACGACTCATAATTATACTGGAATTGTCTTTGAAAATATTTTCTGGTCATTCTACAAACTCCAGCAAATTTCTATTTTTAGAGTTACAGAGTTGGTTACAAAAGAAACTGCATCATCATGGGTCTTTGTTTAAATTAGTTTTATAATCTCTTAAAACAACTGAATCACAGCAGGTTCTTCATATTGTCTCTTTAGCTGAGGCCTTTTTTTTTTTGCAGGGTTGGATCTCATTTTTGAAATCATCAACTGAATCTGTCTACTGTCAGTTTTCCCGACAAAATTCAAACACCGGAGGAAACCAACAAGACTGGCACCCTGTTCCCAGAAGAACGAGACGTGAGTGGAAAAAACACACGGCAGCCAGCAGTCAGCTGGCGTCAGCAGGTGAAAGGATGTTGGTGGAACCTGCTTTTCTAACATGAAAATGACACTTGATTCAAGAAAATTCTGGAAACCGATCAAAAGGTTTCAAGGCAGAGCTGGACCACAGGATTTGATTTTTTTTTTTTTTTTCACAGTGTTGGGCCGAACAGCTCGGCCTCCCACAGAGACGCTGCATGGCTGCCAGTTGGTTTTCCCTCTCATGAAGTTTGTTTGGATGCGTCTGACCTCTGACTCCTCTTCATCCTGCCCTGTAGTTTCACCCCATACAGACTCAAAACCACAGGTCCTGCAGGCCTGCACACCGCCGGTCAGGCCGGGCAGCTTGTTCAGACTTATTTCTTGTTTTTTCTGTGTTTTTCCATTCGGAGAAAAAACTTTTTAGGCAGGTCAGATGAATTTTGGGCTCTGAGGCGTTCAAAAACAACTTAAACTGCCAGCTAATTATGGGATTTAAAGTAAATCTCATTTCTTATTAGAGATGGTCATTATGAGACAATCTTATTAGCAATATGATATGTACGTCTAATCTTACTCTTCATATGTCAGTTTAAATCTTGTTTTTCTTCCAACAAGGTGAAAAATCCTCCAGTGGGATGAGATAATCCCACTTGTTTCCAATGCAGTTTTTCCGGAATGTTTCTGGGAACAAGTCTAAATGTGTTGAAACAAGGCAGAATAAGGCAGATCAGCCCACTAGGATCAAGAAAATGACACTTGATTCAAGAAAATTCTGGAAACAAGTTGATGAGCATTGGAAACAAGTGGGATTATCTCATCCCACTGGTGGATTATTGAGCTTGTTGGAAGAAAAACAAGATCTGAACACTGAGAATGAGACTAAAATGACTTGATAAGCTGTTTAATTTTTCTTCATCACCATCATAACAGAGGTATTATTTAACCTCCCAGCCCCCTGAATTACCTTAAAATTTCCCCTTAATGCTTCATTGAATTCTGGGTGAAATATCCAAAGTTAAGATGCCATTGTTTTTTATCTGCACCTTTACAACAAATGGAAAAATCTAAATGCCGTGTGCGTCATTTTAAACACATTTCCCTGTAATTCAACATGACATATGTGGCATTCTTGGAAACTTCGGGATCTGGACTCGAATTTAAAATAAAGTTCTGTGGCTTTGAATGCAGCTCGGCAGCACAACATGTGTTTGTAATGAAGGACGCAGCGGTGGAAGCGGCAGGGAGCGAGAGGTTTTAAGTTATGTGGAGAACAGGTGTCCGTTTTTTTTTTTTTTTTGGAACCGAACTCCTCATTTGTCCAGACGTCTTCAGCCCCGTGCTTCACATTCTGAGGTCAAAGCGTTTTAGGGGAAGATTTAGCGGCAGTCCGACGGCGGCGCGTTTGAAGCGGAGGCTTTTCGACAGCGACGCGAAACGATATCACAAATCACATCCTGAGAGAGCGAGGCGGAATAAATCCACCATCCTCCTGCGATCTGGAGACGGTGCACAAACAGTAAGAGTTAATTTATTGAAGTGAAGAAGAGGAGGGAGGCTGGCAGCGTGCGTGTGTGTGCGTGTGTGTGTGTGTGTGTGTATTCAGGACAGTCCAATTTTAGGGAAAAACACATCGAAGGGGTTGGATTCTATAACATTTGCTTTTTTGAAATATTTGCATCCTATAATTTATATTTCAGCATGAAAATGAGTGTGGATATGAATCATTTCATCCTTAAGAATGTTTGCTACTTTGTAAACAAATGATTTAATTTAATTATAAACAATCCACAGGGATCCATCACAGTGATTTTGTGGTTTTGTACCTTTGTCATTTTCTTTCTCCCTCCTCCTCTGTCATGAGAAGGAAACCATTCTGTTCCACTGCATGACAGTTTCCAGCTCTGCATGCACCTTCACATGTGAGTGTCTTTGTAAGGAACCAGAGATGTGAGCAAGAACCTTTCCTACTGAGACATAAATCTCTTCAAACTGAGGCTACAAAGTGTTTTGATCAGAATTAAAAACTGACAGGACGGAGAGCAGAGAGGGAGAGGGAAGAAAACACCGAAACAGAAAAGACAAATGACAAAAACAACAGGAAGCAAACAGAGATCCTGAAGGGTCTAAATAAATAAATAAATAAATAAATAAATAAATACTTTTGGTACCTAAAGTAAAAATATTTATATATTTAAATAGGTTTTTGCAGAGTTGTCAAATCTCCAGCACAAGTGTTAGCATGCCAGCTAACACAAGCTAGCTAGGATTGTGTTGCATGGCTGAAAAAAAAAAACACCGAAGAAACATTAATTGTATGTTAGTGAAAAAAACAATTTCTGACCACATGGAAAATTGACGGCAAAGTACTTTAGAGAACTTATAAGGGACAAAGCCAAACTTTTGTGAGTGAATACAAAAGTATTTTTTCCCTTCATGTCCTTTTTCAGTCTGAGACAAAAAGCACCAGTCATTAAAACGTGAACCAGCTCAGACGTTCATGACAAACTGGTGGAAGCTGCAGCAGATGCAGGCGGCTCTTTGAGGGAAAAAAAAAGCAGCATAAATCAGTTCTTTTCTGAAACTGATGTCTGGTTCTGTCTGGTTGTTTCCTGCTGATAATCGCTGCCTGGAGGTCAGATTTCTCCTCACACCAACACTAACTGTGTGCGCCCACAAAACATGGGAGAATTAAAACTCTGGGGTTTCAGAAACAACAGCAGAGCAGCTCCGGCGTTGAATAATTTGCCTCCTCGCATTAAAAATATCCAGAATGCATTGATCTCTCAGGGTGGAATTGAAGACAGATTGCTGGGAATTATCCGTTGGTTCATGTAAGCCATCTGTTTCCTGCTCTGGGACGTTTCTGTTATTTGTAAAAGATGCATTTAGTGAGAATTTACTGTATGGCTATAAGTAATGAGTGTGGTTTGTGTGCTGTTTCGTGCTTGACGCCTGTCATCGCCGCCGTGGAAACGAGGCCAGGAATTTTTTCCATGTTATCAACTGACAACTTTCCTTTCCATGCAGGCGTGCGGTGTGTTCCTGACTTTGTTAAATAAAGAGAGAAATTCATCCACAAACCATTACGCAAACTGCAAACAGATCGAGGGCAAAGCTGAACCGTATGCTGCGTTCACGTCACCCCGGAAAAAATCGGAAGAACGGGAAAACATCTCGTTAGAATAAATTGGAAGCGTTAAACTTCAAAATCGGTTTCATTCATTCATTTCTTTTCCGTTAACGGCTTATTCTGAGTCGGAGTCACGGTCAGGCTGCAGCATATCCCAGCATGCACTGGACCGCAGGCAAGGAAACACCCTGGACCATCACAGCTCTAAAATCAGGATTATTTATGATTTTAAAGCCGCTTTCACCAAAACTGGTGGACCGTAAAGAAACAATCACGCCAAATGTTATTTTGCGGGTCTCCTAAAATGAGAACCGTGCAGACTCAACTCTGAATGATGTGCATTGTTGTATTGCAGTTGATTCTATATATCCTTTAAAACCATTTGGAAACAGATTTTGCATATTGCTTAAAGGTGCAGTACACGAAATTGACTTGAAGGTCTTTTGAAGCTATGACTCAAAAAACACTTAATAATAGCATTAGTTAATGGTTGAATCTACATGGCTCAACCAAATGGCAGTTTTGCGTAATGCACCTTTAAATACAATTGACAGTGTTGACGTGAATAGAACTGAAAATTTTGATTATCTTGAAGTCGACCCTGCCAGCAGTTTGTGCTGCCTGCACTTGATGAATGCATGAACGAGGTAACGGAGGCTGTAAAAAAAAACAAAAAAACAAACGTGTCCTACTTCTACTCACCACTAGGGGGCTGATGTGAGCAGCCGATGTGACGTTTTCCCAGCCGGCAGCTCGTTTTTACGGTGAATCCAGCGTGCCGTGAACGCAGCATGAGTGTCCTCCCTTCATGTGTGTATGCAGTCTTTGTTTGGGTGTGTGAGCCGTGATAACACTTTGGAATAAGCGAGCGCCAAACCCAGAGACCGGCTTTCAGATTCAGACATGCGAGCGATTCATCCTGCTGCTGTCGCTCGGCCAGCTCTGCAAAAACAAACTCCGTGTTGAAAAATGACCAGCGAGTAAATTTACGAGGCAGAGACGGAGAGCTTCATATTTTCTTCTCCCACCTCATTCCTCAGATATCAGACACCCACACACACACACACACACTTCACTGGGACGACTCTTTGTCTTCGGCATGCAGAGACGAACCGTCCAGAGAAATTTGGCAAAACTTCCACGTCTGAAGGTTCGAGCAGCAGGACTGAGACGGGGAAGCTGCCGGTTTGAATCCCCCCAAAAACTGAACGAGTAAACGATCTCCAAACCCAACGAAGACCGCAAAGCTGAATCTGTAAGACTTCAGTATATCGCTGAATCCAATGTGGTGTCGCCCCCTGCTGGTCACGGTGAACCACAGTTCAAAACGGCCTCACCTTTGACTCCAATTCAAAATGATTAAAAATACATTTTGGATGGAGCTTATATTATTAGTTAAAGCAGAATAACTGGTGCATAAGGAGCTGATTATACCTTTATTGTCATTGTCATGGTTATTGTGCATAGTTCATCTTCTGTTTTCTTTTTCTTTTCTTTTAATCCCTTTACCGTCTCCAAAACTCAAGATTTCCCCGCTGTCAGATTTACAAAACAGATTCTGCACACTGAAACAAAAACAAAATCAGTTCATCAAATTATCAAGCTTTTATTATTATAATAATTTTGTTTTTTGCTTCACTTAAGTGCGAGGAAGCTGTTTTCTAAATTTAAATGTAGGAGATATTTCACTTTTTGTTTTTTTTGGATGCAGGAGCAGAATTTTACTTTTCATAGCTCTGCCTTCTTTTTCTATAATCTCTTTATATTTTATATGAAAAGAAAAAATAAATTTGAAACAAATTGAAAAAAAGTGCTTGTGAGGCTAGTCAGCAATATAAGATCTGATGACATTAATTTGTAAATATTTTAAATATTTTAAAGTTTTAAACAAAAAAAGAGCCATATTTTGAAACATTTTTACAAATTTGACACAAATTCTAAACAAACTGCTAGAATCTAAAGAGGTTAAGAGAGTCAAAACGACAGAAAAGTTGGGACGTTTCCAGCTGCCGTCCACAGGGGGGCGCTGCTCACCTCTCTGGACTTCTGGCATCCAAACAGTCAGTTGTGTCGGTTTGAATCTCAGGACTGGTTAGGAAAATCTGGAAATTAGGGGAAGTGGATCAGTAGATGGATGTAGATGGATAAGTCCATCTGCCAACGTGCCTTCGAGCAAGGCGCTTAACCGCCAATTACCCTGCTGCAGGCTGCTGGCGGCTCCCAAATGATAAGGTGTGTGACTTCATGAACGTGGAGCGAACGTGCCGGGCAAACCTCCCGCCAGTAAATACGGGTTGAGCAAAAACCTCATCGCCAACCTGGGCAGAGCAGATCCGCTTTGGATGGATTTATTTGGACCGGCTCTCAGTCCGTCGGGCTGTTGTGCGAGTGACCGAGCATGCTGGGAAATGTTTGCCTCCCGCCGTGTGAAGGACCGACAGGCCTTTCCAAACCCCGGAGATGTGATGACTCACTCTGCCGAACATAAAACCGTCTGGAAAATGGGGACTGGAGTTTTGGTGAGTTCTGACACGAAAGTGCTTCATCGTGCCAGGAAAAAAAAACCAAACACAGTGAGGTACAGCAAAACCCCGAGGCTGCAACAAATTCAACCAAAATTTCAGCCCTCGCTTCTGTCACAGTTGGACTTCAGCGTCTCTCATCTTCAGGTTTTAAAAATCTGGAGGGTTAAATGTAAGAGATGATAACTGTGTAAAGAGAGGAACTGAACTAATTATAGATTTAAGAATGAAAATCAACATTAAGGGTTAAAAACATCA
>OMLF01046563.1:6300-20121 GCA_900302615.1 Holocentrus rufus
ACTGCCGCACGCACGCACACACACACACACACGCACGCACACACACACACACACACACACACACACACTCACATTCTCATTCTCATACAGCTGTCAGTAGCTGCAGCAGTCACATGCAATGCATACACTGATGTAAAATGCACACAGCTGACAGAGTGCGCTCATGTTCCTGCAGGGAGGCACTTTAGATAAAAGGCCTCAGTAAATGTGACGTTACATACATACATGCATGAGAACGAGCACGCGTACCCACAAGAGCACAGGACACCGAAGGGTCCCTTGGAGGCCCTTTAATTTTTAGAGAACACACACACACACACACACACACACACACACACACACAGAGCTGTCAGGTGGCAGCTCCACCCAGCTGGGCTCCTGGAGGCCCACAGTGCTGCTGTTCACCGTGTTGAAATTGAATAAAGCAGTGACCTTGTGGAACAGCAGAGTGGGAAGAGAGGACGTCTCTGCTGCCAAATGAAAAACTCGTACCTGCAAAATTAACAGCAGCTGATGCTTACACTGCAAAAAAATCTGCATGGTAACAAGTTATTTACTCCCATGTTCAAGGTTAGATTTAGGCTTTTGTTTTTCTTCATACAAGGTTAAAAAAAATCCACCAGTGGGATGAAATAATCCCACTTGTTTCCAATGCAGTTTCACTTGTTTCTGGGATTTTCTGGTATAAATATGTTGAAACAAGGCAGAATAAGGCAGATCACATATTTTCAGACAAAATTCAAAAACTTTTCAAGGACCCACAATAAAATTTCAATGACCATGCACAACCTATAAGTACATGAACAGACTCTCTGCTCGCTGCTTAGTCGACATCCCACCTCCATCCCAGCATGCACCTGTGGGCTCTGACTATTTCATCAATATTTCCTTATATTCAGCGTAAAATCTTGTTTTCTGTCACACTTGCACAACACTGCTCATGTAGTGATGCCCCCCCAATTCTGTTCAATTCTGTTTTTTTTGTTTCTTATCGGTATCAGTATCAGCTCTTACGGGTGGACAGATATCAGATATCCGTATCGCCCTTGAAAAATCATGAGTGCGTCCTTGTTTCTAATTTTGTGCATAAACAGATTTCTAGTCTTGAATCATCACACAGTTTCATCCATCTGGCCCCCGAAGACGAGCTTCAAGGTTTCAAATAACACTGCGAGCGCAAGTGCTCCAATGGGACGTCGTATAATGTGGCTGTGAATGAATGTTCCTCCCACTGGGTTTTCCCACCAAGACGAGCGAGCTGTCCTCAAATGTCCTCCGATGGTGTTTGTTGTTTCAAATGCCACGGAGTAGACTCACTTATCAACTGAAGCCAAAACCCTGGCATATATAATTATTTTCTATCCTGCAAAAAAACAAACAAAAAAAACAAGAGGAGACGCCTGATGCTTTACACTGTGAAATGCAGAGAGCAGCTAAGTGCCAGTAAAGCGACTTGTAAATGGTTTATAGTACCTGATAAATTACACTTCCTCTTTTATGCGGCGTAATCAGAGTACCTGTAAATTTTAATATCAAGTAAAAAATCAAGGAGAAAATAGTTAAAGACATTATTACTTTTACCATATTTTATTTTACCACTTTATTTTTCCCCAGCCTGGAATGAGAGTGTGAAGAAAATGAGCTGCACTGAGAAAAAAAAATCCATTTTAACAAGTTATTTCGTCTCACATTGAGTCTTAAAATCTTATTCTTTCTTCCAACAAGTGACAAAATCTGCCAGTGGGATGAAATAATCCCACGTGTTTCCACAATGGAGTTTCATGTGATTCTGGGAACAAGTTTAAATGTGTTGAAACAAGGCAGAATGAGGCAGATCAGCCCACTAGGATCAAGAAAATGACACTTGATTCAAGAAAATTCTGGAAACAAGTTGATTAGCATTGGAAACAAGTGGGATTATCTCATCCCACTGGCAGATTATTGACCTTGTTGGAGGAAAAACAAGATTTGAACTCTGAAGGAGACGGAAGGACTGGTGTGGTGGGATGAATTCAGACTCAGTATTTGAAGATCCAGCACACTGTCACTGTCCTCCACTGCAGGAAATTTTACTAAAATTTAGTTACAACATTTCAGTCCAACGACCTTCACGTATCTGGCACCCAATGACGAAGCACCTGTACGATCTACATGGAGGGAAAACATGAGAGTCTGCATCAGAAGCTGCAGGATAAAAACACATGTTATAATAAAGTTTTCAAGTTTACACTTTTCTGTCAGTGGCTGCAAATCCCTCTGAGACTCCTGAGGCTTCTGTGATGAAGGGATGTGGAGTTCAACTTCACTTTGTGTTGAAACAAACTACTTTCATCTCATGTTTTAAACATGAGTCAATGTAGGAACCAGATCAATGTCAATGTGCACAATAATGTGAGGAGCATCATGTATCTCAGTCACCAGTTACATTTTATTATAAGTTAGAGTCGTTACTAAATGCTCTCCGAACATTTATTAGTTATACTTCTCATTACATTATTTTATGTTAATTACATTACTCCCTGAAACCACTGTAGACTTAGTTGTATTAATATTGTAGAACTCATATTAGCAGTCTAAATAATGACACATAAAATCCTCCTTTTTTTTGTCATTTCTGTTTTGTTCGACAATAAATACAGACAGGAGGGAAGGAATACGTGATACACATGGTGAACCATCGGACGCCCCAAAATCTTTAAGGTTTTTAACAAAGACAGAACCTACAGCAATAATTTCCCTCTCTCTGAGTTTTGTTTACCAATTTGTTTGCTCATTCATGTGCATTCTGCCGTCATTCTGATTTTTCCGACTCGACTTGAAGGCAACATAAGACAGATTCTTTCAGCAGAAGATGTTACACCAATAAAGAGGTTGAAGAGGTTAAATATTGTAAGGCAGTTAACGACCTGTTAACTGTTCATTAAAAATGAAAAAGAAAATGTGATTCCAGAGAGGGACGACCACGGCGGCAGAGTTAGAACATGAAAACTACAGGCCAGGGTTTCTGCAACTTTCCTGACATCAAATTCAATACTTTTTCAAGACCAGTCTTTGCCTGCTTTTAAGAACTATTCAAGTCTTGAATTTGAAATTGGATTTTGAAGTCTTCTTTTAACAGTTGGAGAAGCTCTGAGCCCTGTTTGTACTAAGCCCCGCCCATCGCCACGCCCCGCCTTTCAGCATGACAGTGGCTGAAAGACGTCAGTCACCAGTTCACCGGCCAACGTTCCTGCCAAGTGTTGTGATCTCTTTTCAGAAGCAGCACTTTATATTACAATCCTTTATTTCCTCTGTAATTTCTTCTTCCTTGCAGACGTTCAGGTCATCAGCTGGCAGGTCGGTGCCTCGCTGAGGGACACGAGGCAGCATGTGACCTTCTGGTTTCAGCACGCCACGGTCTCTCTGACCACAAAGACTACGATTTGAGAAATAACTGTGTGCCATGTTAATGCAGGACGGACGTGAGGTGAATGAATTAATGGGGATTTCTGTAATGGCTCCCAATATCCCAGTCTGATCCCGGTCATTTTTTTGAACAGCAGGGCCGAGGTGCTGCGTTATCTATCTGGACTCACATCACGCAGCCTGTTAATGGCTGCTGCCCTGTGATTATCTGACAGACATGAAGCCTGTTGGCATCATGTTGAAACCTGAGGACAACATGCAGGCAAAAGGGAAGAAAAGAAGCCTGTTAATGAGGCCTTTTACTGCTAGCACACACATACACATACACACACACACACACACACTGCATCTTCTATTTATGCATTGTTTTAAAGTTTATAAACTAAACATTTTACATATTTTTAATGTTTTCCTTTCCTTTTAATTGTTTCCTTCATGTTGAACCTTTCAAACCTCACGAGTTTTGATACAAAATATGGCGTCAGTCCGAATTCAGTGGTTTTGTCAAATCTTTATCATATATTGCAGAGCAGTTTCCTTGCAGCTGTTCAAAACAAGGCATCGTGTGCGTGGTGCGTTCAGGGTCATCTGAACAGGAGGAGGAACATGTTGGGACGGCAGGGCGCCGTCACGGCAACACATGGAGACGCTGAGGGTCCTGAACTCTGTCCGACTGAACGCCCAACATCACAGGAAAGAGGTGAAGCCTATCACGAGGAGCGTAAACACACACACACACACACACACACACTCTTGCACGAGCTTGCTTCCATGCCGACATGCACACAAACAGTCGGATGCAAACACGACGACACAAACAGCTTGTCTGCTCATATACATGAAGTCAATGCAGACAATTTATTTTTAAAGGGAAAAAACTATCAAAATAAAACATGAACAGACTGGAGTTTTGGTCACACTTTATTTGAGGCAGAAATAATGTCATTGGTTCAGACCTCCGTGGGAGGAGCCACAGACGACCAGTTTTCCTGAATACAAAATATAACAAGAGTGAAACAATATGAAGTTGTATATTTGTTTTGTGGCCGAGAAGGAAAAAACGGGAAATCGAGCTGAATTATTACTTTTGTTCATGCATAAAAAAAAGCCATTTCCTTGTTTCTTCCACTTTCGATCTAGAAAAAGAAACGAGAAAAGAAAAGTTCAAATGCACCTCAGTAATCAAATCAACTTTTCTCACACATACAGAGAAGACAAACAAACTGACAGAGAACAAAAGAAAGTGACAGATATCAATCAAATCCACAGGGAACTGATCACAGAACAAGACACACCTGGAGAGGGAAGGAACTGGGAAAAGGAAACACTGGGATTGGGCTGACGAGACCGACACAGGAACACAGACTGGACTACAGGGAGACAGGAGGGACACACAGAGCAGGGACAGGAAACCAAAACACAGGCGGTCCAGAATACAAGAGACAAAAAACTCTCTCTCTCTCTCTCTCTCTCTCTCTCTCTCTCTCACATACACTTCATCTTGAAACTCAGAGCTGTTCAACAAACCTTTTCTCCATCATTCAAACTGTTAAAACATGCAGGTCGATACACTAATTTAGTTATTCAGCAGATAAATATTGAACTGCCAAAAGCCTTCCAGTTTTCTTCCAATTAATAATGCAACATATTGATACATTTGAGAGGCAATTAGTCTGAAAAATCACCAGTATGAAGAAACAGGACAGATGAAGGTCTGTTTTCACAAGTCACTCTGTGTTGTTGTATCTCAGCTTCAGATTGATTAAGCTTAAGATTGAAATCCATTTATTATGCAAAATACATTGAAGTGAGAACCCTTTAGACTCATCTGACAAAGAACATGGAATATAATCCTTATATAATCCCATATAATCCTTCAGTAAATTGGTCTGATGAGAACCACATAGACTCAACCATCAGATTACGTGTTCATTCAGCCCGTTCTCGTGCACAAGAGACCGAAGTCCGAGACCGTTTTGGTGTCTAAATGTGACCGTTTTGTCTTTTGTCTGCGAGTGACATCACAGTGGTGCGATGCAGCACGAAAGCCTCTCAAACTGACGATAAAGGGCACCTTGTTCATCGGTATCAGACACCGAAGGACGTGACATTTCGTTGGTATTTGACGCCCCGGGAATGAGAACGGGTCGACTTACTTCAGGTTTTTTGCCAGTTGAGCCTGAAGATTTTTTTTTTTTTCCCATTTGGTTTCTTTGGTTTGTTGTGAACTGAGGCAGCCGTCTGTCTCCTGTCACCGAACAGACCCTCAACCCTGGTACACACTTTTCTGTTTCAGAGGTATACAAAAAACAAACAAACAAAAAAAGAATAAAACACACAAGTCCCTAATTACACTGTGTAATTAGTGCTGTAAAAATAAATGTAGAAATATCACAGAGCTTCACACTTTCATTTATTCTGCCTCTTTGATCTCTTTGTTCAAAACTTCCATTTTTCAAGATATAAAAAGTTTCCAGATTGATAGCCATGCATTATTTAAAATGATTTATTTATTTGTACATGTGCTCAGGTTTTGAATGTTTTTTAAAGGGCCGTGGGATCCTGAAACTTCCTCAAGGCTCAATTAAAGCCTTCAGCCTGAGTAAAAACATGAAACCACCGAAACTGGACTTGAAAGGTTTTTCTGGGGAGCTGGAGTCCACTTCAGGCCCGTCTGATTAACAGATGGGTTTGAAGTGAAGATGTCCTTAAAGTGGACTGATGGTGAAATACAGAACAAAGAGACTGAAAAGGAGGGAGAAGAAAGAAGAGAGAGAGAAACGGATATCAGGCTCATGATGTGGCTGCTCAGCTCTTCAGCAGCTGTGATCAGCTGACAGCCTCCTCTCAAAATAACTCAATAGACATGGATAATTTCTTCCTCTCATCGTAGGAGACGAGCGAACGCTACAAAAAAATCAAGTCATTTAGTCTCATATAGTGTGAAAATCTCTTTTTCTTCAGACTCACAATTCTGCTCGTAGGATGAGATAATCCCACTTGTTTCCAATGTAGTTTAACATTTGAGGAATTTTTCTGGGAACAAGAATAAATGTGTTGAAACAAGGCAGAATAAGGCAGATCAGCCCACTAGGATCAAGAAAATGACACTTGATTCAAGAAAATTCTGGAAACAAGTTGATTAGCATTGGAAACAAGTGGGATTATCTCATCCCACTGGTGGATTTTTTTTTAATCTTGTCGGAAGAAAAACACTGAAGTTGAGACAAAATAGATGGAGATTTTTTTTTGCAGCACATACATATATAACTAGACACACTGACTGTGAGGGAGACAGTGAGTGAAAGAAAGGGTGTGTAAGTGAGTGGAAGAGAGAGAGAGAGAAAGACAAAGTAGGCATGCAGGCGGGCGAGCGAGCCAGACAGCTCTAATGAGACCTTCCTGGGCGAGCGAGTGGACGTGACTCACTCACATCCAGACGCCGCCTCTGCCCCGGCCGTGCAACCCGCGTCACTTTGCATTCACGCCAGACCGGACCGCAACATCACAGCCGCCCTCCCACCGCTCTGCCGAGACGCTTTTTTTTTTTTTTTTTCAATTGTACAATCGGCTTTGAAAGGGTTTCATAAGCCTGAGGGACATTAAATTTTCTCAACACATAGAGGACTGTGTGACCATGAAACTCAAATAAAAGTTATGGAAATCAGCAGGAAGGCCCTATAGTTCAGGCAAGATGGCTTCAAGTACAAAGATAGAGTGGACTACGTTCCCCACACACACTGCAAATAAATCTCCGTTTCAGCAGGTCAGTTTGTCGCTCATTCAGTCTTAACATCTTAGTTTTCTTCCAACAAGGTGGGATGAGATAATCCCACTTGTTTCCAGAATTTTCTAGAATAAAGGGTCATTTTCTTGATCCTAGTGGGCTCAACACAACCAAATACAGGCTGGGGATAAAACACGAAGGGAAAAAAAAGGAGAGGGGAGAAAAAAAATTGACTGGGAGAGGGGGAAAATACTGAGTGGCAGCTCTTCCCCCCTCTCCCGGTCCAGAAAAACAGAACTGATCAGAAAACAAGGAGGTATAGCACTAAAAGATGAGCAAATATACTTAGGGAATTAGAAATAAAGGCCTCTCCAAAATAAAAGCCTCCCTCCAATAAAGGTATCCTCTGCAGTTGAGGTAAATAAAGGCCCCGGCCACTTTTAGAGGAAATACGGTAAATGACTTGTAAAAGATTTTTTGCAGTAAAAACAAAGTGTCACTCTATTATGGCAGCAGAAAGAAGCTCTCGCTCTCTGACTGTGAAGGACTGACACAGAAATCTGACGTTTACAGCTGATTACATCGATCAAACATTTCCTGCCATGTCAAACTTGGAGCGGCGCTGTGGTCGTCTCTGTATTTGCCCGCGGCTCATCAGCCGATCAAAGCTGAGTGTCTGCGGCGCTGAGATGGGAGGAGCAGGGCAGACTCCCACAATGCCTCTCTGTACAGCCATGTTTGATGTCTGTGAGGGTCAGCCGCCTTGGAAACGCCACGTAACAGCGTTTGTATCCAGTAGACTGCATAATGGAAGCATGTCTGCTGCTCGCTGTCACATCCCCCTGCCTCGTGTGGGCCAATCACAGCGCAGGAGAGACGGCGGAGTCCGATCTGTGATGGATAGACAACATCCATCACATGGCATGTTGTGTAGGCTGAACGTTGGGATAGGCTGTGAAAAGGCCAGTGTATAATCGCTTTTTGATAGCTAGAATTTCAAGCTATATTTACTGTAAAGATTAAAAATAGTTAATTATCCGTCGTTATTCTGAGCCAAACGTGTTGAAATCACCTTTCTTCCAGTCTAATTTTGGCTATCACTACCTGGTGTAACACAGCTGCCACTGGTCTTTCTGTCATTACAGTAATGATTCTCCACAGCCTTTTTTAAGTTGATATGCAAATATGAAAAGACACACACACACACAAACACACACACACACACACCAAAGCCATTTCTGCACAGCTTCCCACAAACAGACTCAGTGGCCAGGCTGAAGTCACCCAGCAGCTGGGTGGGCAGTTTTTGGGGTTGTCTGTCTAATCTGCATTACCTCTGCTGTCACTGGGACGGACGCAGACTCTAATCCAGCTGCTGGGTCCCACAGAGCGACCCGACACCGTGGAAACACCCAGCAGCTTGACCCGGCGCTGAATGATTAAACACCTCAGGACTGTTTAGGGAGCACAAAGTGGGAGTCCCTCTCTAAACTCTGACATCATGTCTGGTGTAGCAGACAGCGTGGTAACACTGATCGGCATTCAAAAGCTCTTCAGTGTCTTTACCAAAGGACGACCTCCAGCTGACTGGCACAGAGGGAAAGTGACAACTTACTCAACCTGCTGGTTGGGTTCAAAGAAATAAAAATCTATTCATTTCTTATTGGATTTTAAATAATAATCATAAGACAAAGAAGAAGAAGAAGAAGAAGAAGAAGAACTTTATTTTGAAATCACTTTGTAAACCATAGTTATCCAATGCTACAAAACCAGGTGCTGCATGAGTGCAGATCTGATCCTGAAACTGATCCTGAATCTGCAGTCAGGACATAAAGTCAATTTGGCAAAATGGCAAAATTATTGTACATTTTGCCAATTTTTGGTATGATTAATCACACAGAGGGCATTACCATACCTATATCTGGCAATGCTGCTGCCAAGCTACAATTTTAGCAGATGGAGAGAATTTTTGTGGTTTCTGTTTCACCTTCCACCCTCCCTGCAGAATAACTTCGCCAGGGAAAGAGTCAAGTCAAAAACCAAGCAGTGGGTGAGACATGGAGCTGTCAGTGTTCAGCATTCAGTCACACAACTGAAGAGACTTAAACAAATGGAACCTTTAACAAGTTGCACTTTCATGTTCAAATCTGCAGTGGGCGGGGCTTATTAGCTCCTCCCCTTTTCCCACAGTGATCAGGGAGCCTTTTCCAGTTTTTTTTGTTTTTTTTCATCACTGTACAGAAGAGCAGTTCAGTGTCTAAATGATGAAGAATCAAAGATGGACTAATATCTCCCTCACCACAGGCATAAACACACAAAAAAATTATAACCTAATTATGGGTTTTAATGGATTCCACTATATTAATGCCCTTTACATCGACAATTTCATCACCCAGGAGCTCTAAACCCCACTTGTTATCAGACTCATTAATGGCAAACAAGGTAGTTATTCACCATTTGAGATCACAGTGCTGGATGTGCAAGCAGACGTTCATGAAAGAAGATATCTTCTAGTTTTACAACTCAATTAAACTTAACAAGACTTACTGAACTTCACAAGATTAACTTTTTAATCACCACAGTACTGTAAAAGGCTTTGTTAGACAGCAAATTAAAATACAGATGGGGTTTGTTGTTAGTAATCCAACAGGAGCAAAGATCCACTTAAACACATTTTAGATAATTTTCCCTAAATGCTGCCAAACACTGTAAATGAATTAAAGTGGTCAAATAATCTGTTTTACATGTGTTTTACAATATGAGTCTGCCTTAAAACAATAATTCACAACAGAAGCAGGTATAATAGAAACTCCACTTTTTATTGTCTGCTTGGCTCCATCAACAAGAGAAATAATCTGGAAAATCAACTTTTGCTCTTTTCTGCTATTGTGGGTTGGCAGAACGGCCTGATCATTAGCTGACGGTGTAGATTTTGTGTTGCTGGTTTGGTTTCACGCTCTGCATGCTGCATTCAAATAACGTGATGTAACATTCAGGGGGCGTGGGACACGGCTGCTAGTTTCTTCCCGTGCCGTAACTGTGCAGCTTTCTCAAATAACAAAACACGTCTTCTTTCACATGGCACTGCAAAAAATCTGCATCTTAACAAGTAATTTTTTTCTGAAAACAAGGGGAAAAAATCTGTGAGTGGGATGAGATAATCCCACTTGTTTCCAGCACAATTTTTCACAGTTTTTTCTGGGAACAAGTATAAATCTGTTGAAACAAGGCAGAATAAGGCAGATCAGCCCACTAGGATCAAGAAAATGACACTTGATTCAAGAAAATTCTGGAAACAAGTTGATTAGCATTGGAAACAAGTGGGATTATCTCATCCCACTGGCAGATTATTGACCTCGCTGGAAGAAAAACAAGAATTTTACGACTCAAAAAAAGACTGAATGACAAAAGAGATTTTTGTTTCTGTGCAGAGATGGACTACATTAATAAATATGTGGTGCTGATAATGCCACAAGCTCGGCCTCATCCTGGATCTCTGCTCGGTCTCTAACATCCACCGGCCAGGCTAACATACATTTTTCAACATATGACTCCATTTATATTCCCGGCGCACGTGCAGGTGTCACTTTGCTGATTTTCGACTGTGCAACATTCAACGCGGTGCCGCCGCCTGCGGTTTTAATGTGCATTAAAAGTGGAACACGTTTGATAAAGGGGATTTTGCACAGACTCGCTGCTGAATGAGACTTCCAAAGACAAACTCCGTAAGCGATTTGTCGTCATGTTTATTAATACAGCTGTTGTGACAAGCCTTGCATGTAATTTCTGCCGCAGTATGTTTCTGCTCCTCATCGTCAAATGCAATTACCCGCGACCTACTTCACCACAGAGAAATACTATTCTTTAATTGCCTCGTTTCCTGGAGAGGAGCGAGTGGGTATGTTTTATATAATTACGCCAGTCAAGCTGGAGGAAAATAACTCGTAAAATGTTAATGATGCGCGTTCAGGAACACTTATCAGGAGGTTAATGAATAATTACCAGCTTTCATCTGAAAATATGAGAACGGATCCCATTTCAGTCAAATTACACTTAATCACAAGAAAATGTGTGGGTCCCCCCCTAAACCTTAAATTACCATATATCGCAAATGCAAATGAAAAAGCAATCCTGTGGCAAATCTGTAATGATGAGTAATTTATGAACACCAAAACTTGGGCCTGAATTAAGTCTTTTCTTCCACTGAGGTCCCTTATTCTGCAGTGATCGAGCTCACTGTGGCTATCAGCTGAATACATTAAAACTGCTGCTCTTTCTGTCTCCTTATCAAAGCCTGTAGAAGCATTTTTTTATTACCTGAAAAGGACAAAGAAAAAGATAGAAAAGGATGAGATAGATAGATAGATAGATAGATAGATAGATAGATAGACATAAATTAACATAAATTAAACAACTGATTTTAATGCCTTCTAAATGAACCCGCTCTGATTCTTAACATCCAGACAGATAATTATCAGCAGGACACAAACTGATTTGTGCTCGACCGTCGACTGATGTTTATTTAAAACCGATCGTTTTTCTCTTTAACAGCACATGATCGATCGACCGTCTTCACACTTCGCTGTTTAAGAGTCAGCAGGGCGAAGGCGCGTTAACGTTAAAACCAGGGGAATTTTATTAAGCCCGGCTTCAGCCTGGAAAAGGTTAAACACAAAGTGATGCAGCTGGTGTTGGAAAAAAAAAAAAAAAAAAAGATCCATCCATATTCAGGTTCAAGCAGATGAAAAATTGGCCAATAAATAACGCAAGACTTTAACAGGGATAAATAAAGACACTTCATTCATTTTCTTGCAGTCTTACAAACCGGCAAACCACACAATCCTTCTGCACGGAAAAAAGAGAGAGAAAGAAAAAAAGAAAAACGAAGAACATTTGTATTCTGGGTCTGAGACTTTGCAAGTTGCCCAAATCTGCTGAGCTCAGACGACAAAATTCCTGAATGTCACCTTTTTGCCACCTCAGGCTCCTCCAGGCCTGAGGTTCGAAATGCAAACCAGCGATCTGTTCACGAAGCGACCAGTCAGCCAGCGGGTCGACCGGCCGGGGAAACATGAACCCACCAGCCCGGGACAGAGAAACTACAACCAAACTAATCCTCCGATGTCAAGAGATGATCCTCTGAGGTCTGAATCAAAGTCTACAGCAGCTGGATTTAAGGTTCAAATCCACAGTTATCTATAATGTTGGCAGTCATTCACATTGTCCTTTTTTATTCGTCTTCTCGAACAAATTATTAATTTTAGCTGGTCTCAGGCAGGTGAAGCGACTCTGCTGTCAGCTGCAGCTCACACACATCGACCCAGTTGGTTTGAAGGTAAATATAACCCTGCTGCCCCCAGGTGACAAGTTTAGGCTCTCAGCTGGAAATAATAATAAAACAAACAAACAAACAAACAAAAATATCTGGAACCATGACGAAGTTTTTTAAAGTGAAGTTGAGAACCGATCGTGTCGTCCCGTCTGCCGCTTTAAGATCCTTCAGTCTCCAAACAGACGATGCTGCCAGACCAGGTTTCATTCTGTCCACTTGTTCTGGGTTTGTAAAATGTTCGTTAAAAAGTGGACAAACTAGTTAGTTAGTTTTGATGATCTGTCCTTCATGGTGCAGTGTGGCCTGATGGGAGCACACAGGGCTGGTGAACTAAAATAGATACTATATTGTTTGTTGTGTCAGAAGAGGCTTCGGTCTGATGTGGAGTCGTGGACTTTCTCACATCAACTCTGCTTCAGTTAATTGATTCTTTATTCGTGCTTTTTGGTTTGTGGTTTTTGGTTTGACAAATAGATTCAAAGCATAATGTTCATCATTCATTCTTTTTTTTTTATCATAATTTCTTGTGCCATTTTGCTGAGGACCCCTGGAAGCCCTTCAGGTCCCTCTGAGGGTCCTCGGGCCCCACTTTGAAAACCACTGATACTGAACCTGTTTGTGTCAGAAAATGTTGAACTGTGTCAGTATGACGTTAGAACAAGAACCGACTTTAGAATGGAGACTAAAGTCTGAGTAATAATGACTCATTTGATAGAATTAACATGTATAATTGTGTTTAATTAGACATGAATAAAGACGGTTAATTAAGCAGAGTAACTGTGGTGTAACTACATCCATACTAACCATTAATAAACATTAATTATGGGTTTATTGAGGAAAAACTCGAAACAGTTTACAGTGTAGAATAAGTCATGTGCAGTGGAGCTAATAAGTACTCAATAATGACTAATACACAACTAATGAGTTACTAATACACTAATAAACAACTAATTAATGTCTACACACACACAAACACACACACACACACACCCTAGCCTTAACCTAACTCTAAAGTTACCTTACCTTTGAACGAAGTGTTCACCGTAAAATTAATTATTTACGTTGTGGGGACCTGGTTTTTGTCCCCATAAGGGAGGCGAGTCCCCACAAGATCACTGTGTAAACAGTTTGAGGTCCCCACAATGTGACAAATACCAGGTACACACACATACACACACACACACAAACAATCTTTGGTTTATTTGTTAACTAACTTGTATCTTGTATCACAGACTACCATATTTTTCTCTGTCACCACCACACACACTTTCACATCGTCTTCCTGCTCTCTCTCTCTCTCTCTCTCTCCCTCTCTCTGTTACAGCTCTGTATGGTTTCCCATCAGCATTCTCACAAG
>OMLF01046580.1:0-14951 GCA_900302615.1 Holocentrus rufus
CCCCATCTTTACAAAAACACAGACTGGAACTATATTTGGCCCAATATCCTCTGCCTTGTCTGTTTTGTGTGGACAGCCCTATACATGTGCAAATCTGGTTGTGTGGCCCGGGCCTATTATCACAGACTCTGTGCTTGTAGCCTGATTGTGAAGTAATAGCATCTGACAAATGTCAAGGCTTCCAGGGAGGCCAGGCATTATGCCATAACTTGCCCTGTTCCTCCACTCCGCTGCACCGGGATGGCCCTAAAACCAAACCCTGCCCCGGTCCTCTGAACAGGGAGGATTAAATACCCATAATACACTTCTTTATCATGAAATAGCTGATTCGCTGACGTCATCTCATGCACAGCTGTGGAACATTGAAAATAATGACAGACATGCAGCTGACCTACATCTGAGGTCTATATCCTATATCCTTCCCACTCATAACAGCTGATTTTGTCGCACATTTTTGTAAGAATTGGGGCACAAGTGCAAGTGCAACAGCTTTTCAGTCAGACCTGTCTCAAGATAATTTTGTAAACACAAGATCATTTTAGTTTTGTTTTGTTGCTAATTTGCCAGCTGTGTTAATCACATGCCCTGAGAAAAAAAGGGCACGAAAATTGCACATTTTAAAATCAGGTGAATATCTGCACTAGAACTATTTTTTTGGACTGGTGCTGATATTGATGTTTAAAGGTGATATTGGTGGGTTGCCAGATAAATCAGTCCACCTCAGTCCAGAAAACATTTTATTTTTGTAAATCTGTGGAGGGAGTACAAAATGTTTTGTAAAAGCATCCGCTCTCCGCCGTCTCTTCTCTCTGCAGGTACTATCGGCTACAACCAGCGGAACCGCATCGACACTCTGATGTATCTGCTGGCCTACCCTCAGAGGCCCATGGTGAAGACAAAGACTATCGAGCTGATCGACTTCGAGAAGCTGCCCGCCGGTCAGAACGCAACTGTGGCCGTGATGAGCTACAGCGGCTACGACATCGAGGACGCTCTGGTGCTCAACAAAGCCTCGCTCGACAGAGGTGAGAGAACTTGAGCGGTTTTCAGTTTTCAGAGCATTTTGTCAACCTTAGAGGATCTGAATGTTCGCCGGAATTTTTTTCTGATTTTCAAGTTTTGCTACAGAAGACAAGTTTTCAATCCTCGTGTAATAATAAATATTTAAAAAGCCTAATCTCTAATAGATAACTGATCTTCTTTTCTTCCATCCAGGATTTGGCCGATGCCTTGTTTATAAAAATTCCAAGTGCACCCTGAGGCGCTACACCAACCAGACCTTCGACAAGGTGATGGGGCCCATGCTGGATGCTGCCACCCGAAAGCCCATCTGGAGGCACAACATCCTGGACGCTGACGGCATCTGCTCCCCTGGTGAGTAGCAACAATAATGTAAGAGTCCCAGCATGCTTTGCTGCTCTTCAAAAAAAAAAAAAAAAAAAAGGTGTTATTGATGACTAGTTGCTGACATTTCATTTAGCGACCACAATAAGTCTCCATGCAGCCTGCGCTTATGGCACTGCAACATTAGCTGACTATTATATTTCCATCTGATTGTCGAGGCGATGTTTCAAACTGTCTCTCCATTGAGTTTCTGTTGGCAGAGACTCAAAGGAGTACAGATGTGTTGCATCATAGGTGCAGTGAATTATGGTCACTGTAGTTCATTAATATGCTTTCCACACCTGCCAGCTTTAATTTTTAATAGTTTGAAAACTGCCAGAGCTGCCAAATTTCTTTTGCACCCAAAATGAATCTAAAGAAAAAACAACAATGCACTCGGCCGGCTGTCAGTTCACCTGGGCCGGTTGCCCAGATTTTGACACCGACGTGTCCCCTGTGCCACAGGTGAGAGAGTGGAGAACAAGCAGGTGTTGGTGAACAAGTCCATGCCAACTGTCACCCAGGCGCCACTGGAGGGCAGTACCCAGCCAGGCCAGCCGCAGTACAGAGACGTGCCCATCAGGTGAGCGTCCAGGACTTCACACCACCACCACACCCGCCCACGGCGCCACATTCACACTGCTGTGGGCCGCAGATGATTCACTATGGACCTGCCAAGATTTCTTCTGCATAGCATTCAATCTTTGACAGTACAAAACAAGTCGCCTTCAGTTAATCCTGTTATAAAGAAAATCATATTTGTAATTCCTCTCTCATTTTATTTTTGCAGCTATAAGGGCTCGACCGACTCCTACATAGAGAAGGTCATGATCTCGTCGAATGCCGAAGATGCTTTCCTCATCAAGATCCTCCTGAGACAAACCAGGAGACCGGAGATCGGCGACAAATTCAGCAGTCGGCACGGACAGAAAGGTGCAGGCCTTGGCAGCGTCACGCTGTATTCTGTGTGAGACGAGGGCGGCATGTTGAACTCAAACCTGAATATGCACGGCATCAATCCAAAGGGTGACATTAATGCTCGCTGCTTTGAGCCCAGACTTTCACGTGGTCGTGAAAGTTTTTACGCGATTAAATACTTTTCTGAACGAGCGCATTTGTTGAGTCAAGTCCCGGCGGCTGTTGCTCCATCGCTGCCCCCCTGCTCTCATCTTTCCAGGGCTGCTTTTCAATTAATTGGCTCTTTGTCCTGTGCCAGACTATGTAAATTTATTACACCCCAGCAGTATTCTGCTGCTCCTGGGAAAAGTGTTTACAACCTCCATTGTTTTGCAGCACCTCCCCTATAGAGGGCTTGTATGATGTTTTAATCAGAAGGCTAACTGGCGCCATGCATAATTTACTCACTTCATTAACGTGGTGGCCACTGGGCGGTCAGCTCGGGATGGGACAATGTCTTCTGTCTCCGATGGCGAGGAAGAGAGGGGTCGCCGGGGGGTTAGCTGGAGAGGAGCTGGATCCGGAGTCAAAGTCCCAGATGTGAACCTGAAGCAGAGCAACTTTCAGATCAGAGTTTTTGCAGCCATGTGAATGTTTTTGCACCGAATTAAATCCACTTAAGGCTTGTTGCAATGGAATTTCTGCACGTATAAACACAAAATCTTGTCATTTTCACAAATATTTGCTCTGAAGTGAATTTTTCCACAGTAATAGATCTCCAGCTACTCATGACTAGTCTCATAACTTCTAGCCAGCAGAGCAGAATAAGTTAATTATTTACTGGTCTCACACACACACACACACACACACACAGGCCCATACACAGCTGTAGTGGCTGTGCAGGGGTGTTGGGGGAAGAAGTGGAGGGTTTGTCAGTAGTAGGGGCCCATTGTGTGAGCCGCCACCGCAGAGCTGTATGGGGTGTGATGGAGGGCTCTGGACTCTTGCTGTTGTCCTGCCTTTCTCTGCTGATTTCATGCCTCTTTTATCATTCACTTTCACACAAAACAAACAACACCGAGGATGTCTGCTATGGGAACTAGTGTCTCTCTATCTCTCTCTCTCTCTGTCTCTCTCTCCCTGCTTCTTTCTGTTGGCCATTTTCTTTACTTTCTGTTTTACTCTCCTGCCTCTTTTTCTCTCTGCATTTACCACAAAATTCAAAGTTCTTTTACTCCCTCTTCCTTCTTTTTTTCGCCCCCCTGTCAGTTCCCCTTTTACTTTCTCCTCTGGCCCTCCGATATTCGCCTTTTCTCTTTTCATGTTCTCTCCTTCCTGCTGTTGGATGACTTTCCTCTTATGTGCTTGCCCAGTAAATCGCCGCGCTTGTTCCCAATCGACATCCTGTTGTAAGGCGTCAACAGTCCACCCTGTGTGGGTGACTGGTCAGCTAATGGCGAATTTTTCCCACGTGCACGGATTCAATCTCTCCTCTCCAGTTGATCCGCTGCACTTCCTCCGAAGTCGAACTGAAAGTCATGGACGTGTAATCCTGCTCTCCCTGTCAAGCTAAGCACCTTCCTCCACTTCCTGCTTCCCTTCTCTTCTCTCCTCTCTCCTTTTTTTTTTTTTTTTCATTTGCAAATGGGCCTACAATCTGTTTACCCTGGCCAGGGAAGAGTGCCTCGGCCCCTCGGCAAACATTTGCACTCACACTTAAAGTCCTGGCTACCAGGGCCCTTGTCCCCCCTCGTCATGTGAATCAAAAGAGGACCCTGTCTGTCCACATGAGTATGGAAATGTTACGCTCAACTGGAGGTCCACACTAAGCCTGCTAGCTGCATTAAGTTTGCAAAACAGTTTAAAGAATGGCGGCCTGTGTTGCTGACATTTCAGCAAAGTTTTACCAGTTTTAATGTTTTATTAGGTGGTTACTTAGGTTAATTAGGCCATTTAGTTAGAGTGGTTTTAATGTTTTGGATGAGCTGAAAATGATCAGTCGGTTCTGTAAAAGCTGTATTTTCACTCCGTCAACCTCCTGGACTTGAACTTTTTCTGTGTGTGTTTGTGTGTTTGTCAGGTGTGTGCGGCCTCATCGTCCCACAGGAGGATATGCCCTTCTGCGACTCGGGCATCTGTCCAGACATCATCATGAACCCTCATGGGTATCCCTCCAGAATGACGGTAAGACTGTTCACTGCAAATTTTCTTTTAACCTTGTCCTTGGTTTTATGGGGAAATTGAACTGAAGCTTTTTGAAGGTGCTAAATTGACACCTAAACCAAAAAGCCGCACACACGGTTCTTATTTGTGATTTTGGCTCGGCGCTCGGGTCTGATACCCGCAGCAGCCAGAATCACACCAGTAGCCGTGTTGACCCTCTCTCTTCACAGGTTTCTATTGGCCCTTCTGAGACAAAACCCTCATTATCCCGACTACTTACTTCTCCGGGTTATCATTGGCTCCCAGAGCACACGTCCATTCACAACACTAAGCACCAATCTTACTGTTCACAAACAGATATTTGTTGCCGCGGTAACGGCTGCCAGCGAAGCCCGCCTGAAGCAATGTGTAGAAGTTTTATCAAACAAACGCAGTACATCTAAATTGTCGTATTCTCGTGAATGTGGAGAACATGATACTTGGCACCGGGTCTGCCAGCTTTTTTTTGTCCGCGACACTGTAAACTTTAATGGTCTTTGCTGGTAAAGTAGTCAGCCCCTGCGTATTTGCTGGCCGTGGTTGTCATGGAAAAGAGACAGAAATGTTTGGCCCGGGAGGATGTTTCTCTGGCCCAAGAGTGAAATGAGAGTAGGTGTTTCCTTTTATGTGACGGGGTCAGGGGTCCTCTGGCTGTGACCTCAGTGGAATTGTTGAAATCAGTCATCCTTAGACTGGAGGTCCCACCCAGAGGGGTACAGCTGTAAACCTATCTCATCTGCAAGTGGGTATGATTTACTAAAGATGTGTATTACAATCGGTGGCGGTTTTGATAGCTCTGGTCGTCAAAAAAGTTGGTCTGATGTTTGAATCTGTCAGGTGGGGAAGCTGATCGAGCTGCTGGCGGGGAAAGCGGGAGTCCTGGATGGACGCTTCCACTACGGGACGGCCTTCGGCGGCAGCAAGGTGAAGGATGTGTGTGAGGATCTCATCCGCTATGGATACAACTACCAGGGCAAGGACTACGTCACCTCTGGGATCACTGGGTAATGAAGAGAAAATGTTAATATGTACTTGAATTATATTCTGATTAAGGAATTCTGTTGATACCAATGCTGATAAAATTACACGATTATAAATACCTGATTCAGTGCCACGGCAAATATACAAATGTCACTCGGCCCGCAGACCTGTATTTTAAAACTTTGCATAAACATTGAAAATAAAGTGAAACTTTATATGCTGCACTAGAATAAGAACACCTGAGTTACAGCATCGGCCTTCAGAATGCTAATTTCAGATTAGAGGAACTGTATGACATGTCCTGCTGTAACAAATACAAAGATATGATTATGCACAATCTTTTGATTTACACTCCTGTAAGCTGTTTCAGTATTTAAACACAAACAAAACACTCATTTATATAATTTTCCAAATTTTGGCATTTACTTAGTATTGATTCTTGTGACATCCCTAATCCTATTTCACATTTAGGTTGATTTGGTGATGGTTTTGTTAGCTTCTTATCCATGTTTGACTGTTTTCTCCTCCTCAGAGAACCACTGGAGGCCTATATCTACTTCGGACCAGTGTATTATCAGAAACTGAAGCACATGGTTCTGGACAAAATGCACGCCAGGGCCCGCGGGCCCAGAGCTGTTCTGACCAGGTAAAGCTAAAATAAACGCGTTTAATTTAGTTCCCTTTAAAAACAAAATTAACTCACAAAACTCTCAGGCGCTTAAATTTCCATGAAAGGTTTTTACAGCTTTTTGAGGGTCATTCTGTAGTCATACTGCAGTTCTTTACCTGTCTGTGTTTTCTCTTTGCGTCCGCGCCCCCCTGCCAGGCAGCCCACCGAGGGGCGCTCCAGAGATGGAGGTCTGCGCCTGGGGGAGATGGAGCGTGACTGTCTGATTGGCTACGGAGCCAGCATGTTGCTGCTGGAACGCCTCATGATCTCCAGTGACGCCTTTGAGGTGGATGTGTGTGGACAGTGTGGGCTGCTGGGATACTCGGGCTGGTGAGTTGAGCGTTTTTGGCTGCACCGAGTTCTGCAGAGCTGATGCTGCTTTTACTGTTCAGCAAATCCAAACTGAACTGCAGATGAGTCCTTTTCAGTTTTAGAATGAGTTACTATTGGTGTTTGAACAAATTCAAAATCCTAGCCACTCTTGAAAATGCATCGTATCACACACTTAACTGTTGATTTAATTTTTAAAATCGGTCGTGCCCACACCACACAATTAGCCATGATATGGTTTTTTGTTCAGCAATATAACAAAAATTATCCTGCAGACTCCTGATACATCAGTGATCTCATCACATCTAATCTAATGGAATCTCATATGATGCACATTGGTATGCACTAACAAAAACAAAAAAAAAACGCACAAAGAAGAGGATTTGACTGAAGCTCTGTCAGGAGAAACACGGTCAACATGAGCTGTGCAGTTTGCAGCAGAGCTGACGGTGTGTCGACTTCACCAGGAAAAAGGTGAAGGCAGCTAGACAGCAACTTCCATTCACTGTGAGGCAGGAGATCCCCAAGTTTTCAGTTTGAAGGACTTTAAATAGACATGAATTAATACCACTAATAACTTTATAACAACATTTCTGGCTCGCTTCCCTTTAAGCTTAGCTCTCATTGCTGCTGATTGTCTCCAGTCTTTGAATGAATCTCCGATCGTTACCCACCATAGAACTTGCTCAAGATGCGTCTGGACATCAGGGTTTAAATAATTAACATGTTTCTTATGATCAGAGTGGCTCACATCAGCCTGCAGCTTGACCAGGCTGAGTACACAAACTCCTCACAGTACCAGAGACTTTTTGCCGACCATCTGTCCAGCCAGTTCTCAGACTGGGGTGTTAGATTGGCAAGAGTTGTAGAAATACAACTGATAATCCTCTAGGGCAGGGTTCTCAAACTTTTTTCTCGTTCCATATCCCCAAGATGACATTCATTAAACTGCAGACCCCCATTTGAAGGGATTTTGCCCTGCAGGGACCCTGATATGAAAAGAGATTTTGGTTTATAGAAGTATTGTTTGGATGCCATACTGGAACACTCACTCATACATTCAAAGTGGTGCGACTCCTGAGAAAACCACGGCTCTGAGGCGTCCCAGGCCTAATTCTGTGTTCCTGTCCTCTGCTCCAGGTGTCACTACTGTAAATCGTCCTGCCATGTTTCCTCCCTGCGCATCCCCTACGCCTGCAAGCTGCTGTTCCAGGAGCTGCAGTCCATGAATATCGTGCCTCGCCTCAAACTGGCACGCTACAACGAGTGACCGGACATGAACAGATGAAAGGGTTTGTGTAAGTTAGAAAATGGACGGTTTAGAGCCAGTGATCTCAAGTGAACAAGTCTGACACAAATCAAGCAGTGAAGGCCACTAAAGAAGCGAACGGGCTAAAAGCATTTTCAGTTTTTGTTGTTTACAAACCAGAAATCTGTCAACATTTTTTCATGTTTCTCATTGTGTTAATAGTTTTTGAAAGCAAACCTCATCATCAGTACATGATGTTCTTTGTATGTGTACATAATAAACACAGAAAATATTTCAAACTTAGCTGTTGTGTTTTCTACTCTTTGATTGTAGACCTGGTATTTCTTTTTGCCACAATGACAAATAGCAGGAGCATTAAAACTTAAAAAGGTTAGTGTGCATAATGGCAAGAAGACACTACCAGGTGTATAGTCTCATTTTTTTCTTTTCTTAAAAGTTGTTTTTCACATCATTGGGAATTTGGTAGCGGATACAAAATACACAAACAGACCAAATTGCTCAATTTTGGGGTGCACCTGATGCTTTTGCAGAGGGAAACCGCACATGAGAACATGTTGAAACTGTTTGCCCTCACCATGCAAAATTCAGGTTAAAGTTTCTAAGTTTGTGTCCTGATCTAATAAAATGCATCAGAAGCTAATTGGTCGCTCATAAAGCCGACAAAAGTAGTTGTGTTTTTGTACCCAAAGGTGAATTCGGCTTAATGCTGGTCAGAAGGGCACCGCTCATTAAAATTCATTTAGTGATAAGTAGACAGCTGGATCCTCGGTGCAACAATGGTTTGTGTTCGGTGACTAGACATTTTAGAGAGGTATGGTGCATCTGCTTGTCGCACTAATTTAATGACAGTAGGAACAGAAAGTTATACTGAATTATTCATTTCCTTCTTTAAAAACTCGTCAACGCGGACGTAGCTTAAAGGTAACTCCGCTCTCAAACGCACAGCTCCATTGGAGCCCTTTAATTGAACAAAAGCAGTACACATCCGTTTGTGCTGGTAGAGTGTGTGAGAATAATAGCAAGGGTGGAAGAGGCCCTTTTGGTTGCTGCACCTGTCCTATTTAATGAGGCTCTAATAAGCAGTTGACAGTGGCAGGATGGAAAAAGGACTTCCACTGAGGGAGATACAGACTCCACCTTCTCCTTGTTTGACTGAAATTAATTAGATCCTCTTTTGAGGTCATGGCTTTGCATGAGCCAGTATTTAGGCCTGAGTGTCACTGATGTATTATAATATCATTAAAGTGTATTTCCTGTCCCTTCATCCCTCTAATGAAGGGGTTAAATTCAAAGGGTAAAAAAAGATTTATTGTTACATCAGTCGGTGTTGCAGATGCCTCAAGAATTATTCATTTTTTTAGTTTTTCTTAAGTCTTTTTGACCCTGACTCTTAAAAATATCTTTAAAAAACTCTTCCCTTGTCAGTCTAAATAATTAGACGCCCCCGTCTGAACAAAGTATGACCGTGTCCTGTGTGCAGTGTGTCCTGTGCGTTTGTTGCTGCCTCTGTCCCACACGTGCTCCCAGGTGGCAAAGCGTGGGCTGCATGGTTTGCTGGTGAGTAGAGGCAGCGGTCTCCACGCCTGCGCATTGCAAGAGAAAGTCCTCCTTTGCTATCCATGGTGTGGTGAGTAATTCAGCCATAATCCGCCTTTCTCCTCTCCCTCTTCTTCCCCTCTCCTCTCCCCCTCTCCTGTGGTTCCATTCATATTCTAATCACAGCTTTCCCTTCTCCAGCTCTCAGGCACTCCATCAGAGCCCTCCCAGCCTCGGGCTTTGCACTTTTACTTCCCCCCTTTGTGACCATTCCCTCTTCTCAGAGGCACACCAAAATAAGGTTGCCACAGCGAAAGAGAGAGTACGAGAACTCCACCGAAAAAAATAAAAAAAATTTCACACTTGCAATATTTTACCAAGTTTGGTTTGGGCAGCTGAGAAAGTGTGTGAACTGTCTAAAAAGTTATCACAAAGACGGTCTAACGATGCGTGATCAAATGTATGGAGTGTCACGCCAGTGAGGGAAAAGACCAAGACCAAAATGTGCCAACAAGTGTCCATGAGATCTGAGAATGGGAGTTAAAATTACAAGGGATGGCGGGAGCGGCGGTTGTGTGGGTATGTGTATTTGGAGCTGGGGGGTGTATAAAAACGTATTAAATGCCATAATGGAAGACGGGGAGGCCACAGTGTTAGGATTGCGTAGATCTAAGCCTCTTTTTTTCGTTGGGAGGGAGCTTTTCTTATTCAAAACAGCCCCACAAAAGACTTCCAGTGAGCCTTGCCACATCCCCATCTGACTTGGGGCCATTCATCAGCCTTCCAAGCCTATCAATGACATGTCCCCATCAGGGCTCCTATAAAATCAGCCCCTTTCCCATGAAACATCAGCAAACATTTTGACGGGTCTGGCTTTCCCCCCGCTGGATTTCTGGAGTCTCTACCCCCTTCCTCCCTTATTCCCACCTCCCCCTCTCCTCCTCCACAGCCACCACCAACACCACCCCTCTCTCGGCGAACCTCAGATCCTCAACATCTCCTGTGACGGGCAGTGGTCACGGAAACACAGAGCAAGACAAGGGAAGACCCACCGAGGAGGGGGAAACGTGCACTAAGCCATTTTCTTGGAGGAGCCAGTGTCGTTGATGGGAAGAGGATGCATTGCGGGCTGCTGGAGGAGCCTGATATGGATTCCACAGGTTAGTCCCACTGTTTTTTTTTTTTGTTTTGTTTTTTTCCCTTGCTTTGCCTTGTCTGGACGTGAGGAGAAAATCAGCCTCTGCTCAGGAAAATTGAACGTGCTTCTGCTGCTGGACCTCTGGAAGTCTCAAACTTTCTCTGTAGTCATTTAGAGGAAGTGTCTGGATGTTTGATTGATGATTTCAACCCTTTTTTCCCGTTAATTCGATCTTGCAATTTGACTCACTGACCGTGGACAGTTTTGCAGTCCCAAGCTGTAATGAGAAGAGATGTTCTGGTGTAATACAAACTCATCTACTCATTAAAAAAATTGTGGAATGTAGTGAAATATTCGTCAGATTTTTAACAACATCTCCACCTGATTGCTGCTATTGGCAGTGTTTTTTTCATGCATCGATTTAATTTAACTAGTAAAAAAAATTCCAAATTCCATCATTGTAAAAGGGAAAAAAACACAAGCAACAAACACAATATGGTGCACTTTACACCTGCTCCTTTCAGCTTACTTTTCGGATAAGGCCAAAATTGGAAAAATTGAATAAGCATTGTTAGTAAATCAACTGAAAACTGCTAAAATGATAAGAATTTATGAATAAAATATTTTGCTGTATGTATGTTTGTTTTACACGTTAGAAACATAAATGCTTTATTTTGCTATGAAAAAGTATTAAGGCTTAATGTGCAATATGTGAGATTGCAATCGTAAAGTCTTAGCAGTTTCTTCTTTTTTAATCCCCCGAGAAGTGACACTATTTGTTAAAATTAAAATAGATGATAAATTGAATTCTAACTCTGGTTAGTGAACTTTAATCTGGTTTAAGTCTAAAAGATAAATTCTACTTATCAGTGTACTGTTGAAGTGTAGGACAGTTTAGCGTTGAAAGTGCATTAATAAATGAGCTAACATCCGTTTCACTTGTTGATCAAATTTAATCCAATTATTTAGATCCCCAACTTATCTGTGCCTGTGGCAAATGAAGCTTGGGATTTGAGCCTCTGTGGAGAATTAGCTTCACTTCAGTGGACTCACTTTTTGATGTCCAGGGTTTGGCTTTCTCAGATGGACGTAACCAGCAGCAAATCAGCCTGCACAAAATGAGCCAGTGTCATGATTAGACGTGTCAAAATCTGTATTTGTGTCTTTGACTGACACTGCTGGTGTCTTATTGAGCTTCAAAATGCAAATGTCCATTCTGTTTTTCTTAATAGTGTAATAGGCTTTATAACTGGCATATTATGTAGAATAGCATTAACATCTGATTAATGGTAATGGTAATAATCACCATGCTAATTTTGACTGAGCCATTCTTAATAATGGTCATATTTTATTCACAATATTTTTATCCTAAAATAAAATAAAAACAGAAATTCTCCTGCACCTCTGCTGTCATCAGAAGGCCTTGAGCCCGCTCTGTCCCTGTTTCCGTGCAGCGATGGGATGCTAATGGCAGTCTGACCTTTTCTATGAGCACGTGCCACACATCTAGGTGTAGATTCCTCATCAAGTGAAAACTTTCTAAGTCCCTAAAACTTTTCAATTTCTGTGACCTCCTCTGGAAACCCCCCTTTGACTGGACGAAGCAGGTCGCCTTGCCAACCGTCTGTCCTGGCAACTGCTGCTATGGGGACTGTTGTCAGTTCCCATGCGGAAAAAAGGGATTTACACAACTTCAAGAAATATTATGTGGTGGTTTGTTTTGTGTGTGTATGTGTGTGTGTGTGAGTGTGTGTGTGTTTGTTTGTTCAAACAGTGGGAATTAACAGTGTTTTAGTACTTTTACTTCTTACTTAAGTGCTGCAAACCAACTTAAGTAATTGAGTTTTTGCTTTTTAGGGTATAGAAAACTTTTTCACTACATTTCAAGTAAAATATCCTACTTTTTACTCCACAGTACTTTTCAGTGGTTGCAGTTACTTAATCTGACAAAAAAGGTTTTGCAAACAAACTGTGATCATTAAAAAAAAACATTTGCTCATAAATTTTGAGCCTGAGAGGAAAGAAGAGGTAATCAGATTAAACATTCTAGCATATTAGCTACAGAAAATGGATTGGCAGACTGATTGATGTATTGATTGCTTGACTAAAGAATGCTTCCTTGCACTGAAGCATTATATGAAACGTACTTTTGGGTACTTTGTTGCATTTAAATAGCAAATACTTCAATACTTAAAAAAATAATCATTTAAATGCAGACCTGTTCCCTCAGCCTGTTTCTATAAGAAAGCCTTTGTGCTTTACGACCGCTCCGTCCCAGAAAGGACACCAGTTGAGCTATTTTTAAGTAGAAATTAAAACAGGACAATGGCCCCTATTCCATGAGACCGGTCCAGCAATGTGCGCAGGCTCTTTTGGGCAAGTGTGTACGCTTGTAGTCCCCCCAGGAACAATGCAGGATTCCTGCCGTTTTGGTGAAAACATCTCAAATAGAGCCATGGCTGCACTAGTGGCAATACAATCGATTGTTGTCAGCTCAGCTCACCCTGTCACATTAGTGACATTTAAAGTGTCCTGTATAGGCGGTGGTTTGCACTGTTTATATAAATACAGCCTTGGGTGGACAAAATGGGTCATTCAGAGAGTGAGCTTTAAAAGTGGCACCTGTTGCAGTTTCGGTGCAAATTAATTAAAACAAAACTTCAAAGTGAAACAGCTGTAGCATAAAAGGGTAAACAGGTCAAAACCTGCTAGAGAGGGATGTTTTGACTGGATGGTGAGCTTGAAAGGCCCACTGTGAGATTTTTGGGTCATAATCTTTATTTCAGTCTAAATAACTCTGTAATGCAGTCCCATATTTTTTCTGGGTTGAGTTAAAAAACAAAAAAAAACAAAAAAAGTGGTTTGTTTTATGCTGTGGTTTAACTGTGGTCCATGATGTATTTTCTAGAGAGCTGGATTGAAAGATGCCTCATTGAGAGTGAGAGCAAACGATACTCCAGTCACACCTCCCTGGGGAATATGTCCAACGATGAAAGTAAGCATGAAATGAAAAGTCTCCCACTAAGTAAAAACTACTGTGAATGTTTTCAAATGCATTGCTTATCCCTCATTCATTCATATTATCATTAATGCAGTGTCTACAACAGTTCATGCTCTCAAACTATATGTGCAGGCCTTACTGCAGTTATTGTGTCTATAGCCTTAGTATATATAAAGTATAGTTATAGTTTCAAAAAAGTATTCAGGATATGTTTGCCCATTATTGTGTTGGTTATATAAATATTGGTTAGCGCCCTTATTGCCGCACTCGTGTTGTCACTCATTTTGTTCGACTAACTCGAGTAATTTTACTTTAGAAACAAAAACATTCTATGTTATAGATGAAGAAAAGGAAAATAACAGAGCTTCTAAACCACATTCGACACCAGCTACTCTGGAGTGGTAAGTTTGTTTGTTTTTTTGTTTTTTGTTTTATTTTAACCTTTATTTTGTCCTTTTGATAATGTGTAAAAATTAATTGATAAAATGCAAATTAACAAAATTCTCATTCACATTTTTGTCTCAAACGGCAGTAATGAAATGCGTTCATGGGCCTGAAATCCCCATGAGTCTGTCTTGTTAGAACAAAAAAGACTCTTTGCTCATTTAGTGAGTCAGTGTTTTTCATTAATCATCATGGTTTTTAACTTGAGCTGTCTGCTGACACCGTGCAGCACAAAACAAAATGTTCAAGAGAAGAACAAGAAATAAAGTCTGAATGCCAAGTAATTAGAAACAAGTTAATAATCATGATAATACTTGGAAATACTTAACAATAATACTTTTCAACAGCTTGTTTACCTTTTTACTAATTCTCAGTGAAAATTCACAGTGGTAATTTTTACATTTAAATAATTGGTGATCACTTTATAAGTATTTACTTTGTGATTTTCAAACCAAGACTGATGTCATGCTAGATATAAAAAATGAACATGTAAACTCTGTGAATCATTGTAAAAGTCCCACCTGTGTGGCACTATATTGATTATTGTAAACAGTGAGTTGTATTATGAGTAACATACTTGATCAGATGTTGACAAAAGGGGCTACTGAAAGGCCCAAAAAGTAAATCAAAAATGAGAGATGGCAGACCAATATTTTATTCACGCATGGAGTCGTGTGTGTAGAGGCAGGAAACACAGAAATGATCTAATCTACAGTGTGACATCAGACATGATGGTAAAGTAGTTTTAGGGGGTGATTCCAGTTTATCTTCACATCGGTCTCTTCATCGAGATGTCAAATTTTTTTTTTGTCACTTTCAAATGCAGTTGATGTAAGCATTTGCATCATGCATCAGTCAACCATAAATACAGACGTGTTTTTGATGTAATCATTTTTTGTTTCATTTTTTTAAAAATACTGTGAGAAAAATCTTTTATTTGGAGTTACTGTACAACAACAGACCAAATTTGGAAAAAGCTTATTCTTATTATGCACCTATGCACCTAACAAAAAAATATATATATTTATGTACAGAAATACTTTCTCTGTAATCATTGTACATTGTGAGTATTTTGATATTTTGGTAAAAATGAGACTTT
>OMLF01046595.1:0-10203 GCA_900302615.1 Holocentrus rufus
CCCCGCCCCCTCCATATTAGCGGATGGGACATGGGCCAAACTAAAAAAAATCAAACTACACGTCAAATAAATTTTTCCCAAAGATGGTTCCTGTCATTTCAGGTAGTTCTTATCATGCTGATCCATGTTCAGGTGTCCATTTTTCTGATAAGTTTGGTTTTCATTCGTTATTTGATGCTATAAAAAGGGGATGTGACATCTGTGATTGACAGCTGCTCTGAGTGAAGCTGTCGCGGAGCCGGCACCTGTAGACTTCTGCTCGGGAAGTGTATGTGGGAATGTCGAGAGTACATGAACGCTAACTTTCCATAACCTTGACTTTTAGTTGTTGTATCTATCTTATTAACAAGCCTTCAGTCGTAGTACAACCAGCTGCAATGACGGTTAAGATCGGAGCCACTAGGCTAGCTCAAAACTTCAGGAGGCGTGTGCTCGCGATTCAGTCGGGAGATATGGGCGGGACCTTCGTATTCCCCGATCTCTACTGCGCAGACTCTGGCTCCAAATGACATCAAGGGAACGCAGCTAACACGATATTTTGGCTTCACTTTTATAAAGTGGAAGGAAGTGGAGACATGTCGTCTATCTTTATATACAGTTTATGGTGTGAATATGCCCTAAGAGTCAAGGTTTTCCTTGATTTTTATTATTGTTCAGTGGCAAATTCCAGGGCTGTTTTATGATATTTACTATTCTTAGGTTTACTAGGTATTTATGTGACCTCATTAGAAATGGCAGTTACACACCTACACATTCACACAGTGGCAGCTGACCATTACACCCACCGCTGCATATTACAGCAGTTGGGCATTGGGAGGAGAGAGCAATTCTGATATATTTTCAATTCAAAATGAGCATATCCTCCTTCCATTTATATGGAGAATCTAAGCTATGGTGCAAAAAAGGTTTTGGTTGTCCTCTGTGCTTTGTTAATGGAGTACCTGGGGCGCTGCCCAAGCACAAACTTGCTTAATGCAGACCTTTATCGCCTATGGACGTAGGATGCTGGGAACTGAGCCAGCATATTGAACCAGAAGAAAAAGCTAGATCAAGTGAGGTGCTCCTCCTGGTATTTTAAATTCCACAACGTCAGTGTGATCCAATATGATGTTGCAAAAAAGGTTTTAAGGAATCCATGAATAAAACAGCAAAGATAACAATTTGACACTCAGCACCACACACCATTTCACTAGGATTAACACTAAACAGACACAATACGGGGTCTCTAATCAAATCTGGTTCCGCAGTCAGTAATAAATTTCATGTTGTCATTTTCTCTACTGGATCAGTATGAATGCTGCAACATGAAAATTACACAATAAACTTTGGGCTCTGAATATGCTTTTTGATGACTAATAAATGGCACTGGGTGTGGCATGGCAGTGATGCAGCAGAAAAACTGGTACTGCAATCGTTCAAAGCACTTTATATTTTATGACTAAAGACAACTGTGACTCTAGCAGCAGTAAAGTCCATGCTGAACACACAAGCTTGCAGGTAGCAGAGTGGCATTCATGTAGCTTTTAACTTCAGAGACAGGGTGTATCTGTGCAAGCCAATGGTAGGGCTTCATATAGTATGCCAACGAAACTTGATATGCAACCGCGAGAAGCCAGGGAGAGCACTATGCTGCTTCGATCACTTGCTCCTCCAATCCAGCTTGCACTCATCTAGCCTCAATGACCTCTCTAAACTGTTTCAACATTTTCTTAGCCTTAAAAGCAAGATGATCTAGTAAGTTGATCATAATGCCACATGAGGCCAACATGCTTGAAAAGAATGCCACTGGACACCAAATTAGCCGCAAGCTCTCCTGTCAGCCAGAAAGACTGTAAACAATGACAGCATAGTTTGTTCTGTAAAAGAAGTGAGGGGATATACAGTATTAGGTGGAGCAGTAAGTAAGGGTTTTCCTTCCCCATAGCATAAAATGACCGCGTCAGCAGGGACTTGATAGCTTTGTTGTTTCAATACCAGTGACTCAGTGATTATTTGGCCAGGTGGTGAGATTTTGGGTAAAACTCACGTTCTAGCCTGTACTCTGTTTTGAACAAACACTGCTCACCCATTAGATCTGAAGACACTCACAACACCACATGTGAATTTGCTGAGGTCTATTAAGTTGCATGGAACAAAGCTACCTGCAGTGGTGAGGGGCATCTTGCAAGCTAAATGTCAAACAAAGAATTCAAATAACCGGATAAGAGATGAACGGTGCATAGATATTCTAGTGCACAGACATAAAGCCTCTGGATGTGTTTGCACAGGTGCTTCTGGTGTCCTGCCCCTCAGCTCCACTTTTACATAATAGCTCCTAGGCACACAAAAACTAAAAGGGGCTTCTTGACTAAATGAAGGCACAGAGTGAAGGTTTCCGTGTGTGATGTTTCTGGGGTGGTGGAGAAAATTCAGAAAGGTGTTTAAATCATTCTCTTCTTGCAAGCTTTTAATTATGAGTTTGAGGAGTGGGGTTAAAGATGTTAAATCCTTTAATAATAAATAAATTAGGGTTAATTCCCGGCTGGACTAGTGCTTGTTGCCAGAGCCACTGCGTCCTCCTCATGAACTAACGGCTACAGTTAAGACAAGTATCACAGGCCAGACAAGACAAAAAAGAAAATTAGAAATTTAGAGTTTTTTTAAACTACATGTCCAGTGTTTGTTTGCCCTGTACATTCCCCCACCCCTAGTGTTTCAGGGGGTTCCAGACTGAATCTTAACCACCCCGATCATGTTTAATATTCACAACTCTATGTCTGGATCATCCTGTGTTGCGTGGAGATCACAGATTCAGATAAAGTTGCTGCAATAATGTGGAAACTCCTGTCCTACAATGAATGTGAACTACAAGCCTAGCTACTGTCACCTTTTTTCTTGCGTAAACACTTAGTGTAAGTAGATTTAAAATTGAGTGAAATACATCTGTGTGCGATGTCTTCTTAAAATCAACTGAGACTCTAAAACTTCTACAACGTGGCCAGCAAAAAGCTTTTCCATAGCTGTTTTTTAAATTAATCACACTGCTGTATTAGCACTTTTTAAAGTCTGCATGTTACATACTAGATAAGCAGTTTGCTAATGTTGCTGCATTTTCCAGAAAGGAGATTAAGACGGTTAATCAATGAATAATGTGTGAGAATTGAAACAAGTTTAGATACAAAAGTATACATGCCATCCCAACAAATGGCGCTATTTCCAGGCAAATTAACTATGTATTCACTAGCACTGAACAGTCCAGTGAACCCCCATGGAAAAAGAGGGCTTGCAATTTCTATTGGTGGCTGCAGCTGGGCGACGTTGCCCTTCAGCAGCAAATCACATATTAGTATTACTCTAAGCCCCGCCCATCGCTGCGGCGCTATTGGTGCTATACTTAATCAATCGGCAGGGCCAGGTCGACCATCAGATGGTAGCATGGCGATACTAGCTGTGTGAAAGCTGCATAGCATGCGATAGAATAGCAACGGCAGCTACGTTCCGTGTTCTCATGTGCACGCCGAACTCCTTTCATAAGACATCTGGTAATTACATGTCTCCTTGGCTCGGCAATCGTACACATCTGGTATAAAAAAGACCTACAATATTCACCCACAAAAATACATCATGGGAGTGGGATCGAGCGGTGTAAATCAGTTGTGAAGTTGTGGGATAAAATACTACTATGAGATGTGGCTTATCCTGAATACAACGGTGGATACTGTGTATTCAGAAGACGCCTTAATTCTCGTTCTATGAAATATGTCAATTGCCAAGGCAACATTAAATTGCCACAATTTTGAATGGAGTTTGGGGTGACGCTCTCTCTATGAAGAAGAAATTTGCGCATCGGGGCTAACGACTAGCCTGCCTTCCCAGGCGGCCATTTAGCTAGCTAGCTGGCAGGGGACTAGCTCTCCGCCTTGCCAGTGACAGAGCACCGTGGGGAGCACGCTTTTCAGCAAGCAAGCAGCTCCTCCCTTGTAAGACACGGAGTCATTTGGCCATTTAAATGTTTAATAATTGAATAAAAACTCCGCCATTTTGTCTCGCCTCACCAAACAAATGCATTTGAGCTGCCTTACCTGTTTCTCTAAGCCCCCTGCGTAGGGAGAGTGAGGAGGGGCACAGGGGACAGACATTCTGCAATAACGGCTACCTTATCCAGCGACTTACCGTCATATCTCTCCGCTTGTTCGGCGAGTTTGGCTTGGTAAACTGAGGGCTCTTTATCAGTCATGGTGCTCGGTTATTGGAGCTGTTGGTAGTTTCCTGACGGAGGCAGAAGATTCAGCGTGGGCAAGTAAGTCCCAGACGGCGATTCCTGGTGGTGGTGGAGCAGCAACAGCAGCGTCCCTCCGCCGTAACCGAAGAACCACCGGTAGCACTGGAGTAAAGATGGCGCCGTGACTCCATCCGGGAAACTAACAGTCTTCCCCCTCCACCCGATACGTCGCGCTCTCTGCTGTAGAGTAAACGTTACGCCAAAGTCTGCCCGGATATCGTGGAATTGAATGATCTCTTGTTTTTTTAGAAAACAATGCAACGCCTTACAGTTATAATTTAAACCTAACCGTAATCCATATAAACCACTCTGATATTCGGCATATATATCATCCACCCAGTTACGTATATTTCCGTATAATTTCAACTTTATTTTGTTGAGTCACTGGAATTGCCATACGTGTTTCTTGCTACTTTCATATATAACAAGTTACATATAACTTACAAAATTCTTTATTCCCCAAAATGATATATCCAAATTTATAGCATTCCTCAACTCTTTAACATTACAGTTAAGTTACTGTAATGCATGATATAATATTCTGTGAATGTCCTTTTTGAAGACTCACTAATTTGACTCCTATGTCATTTTGATGGTGACAATTCTGACTGAATATTTTCCAAGTTATACTTAAAATTTTAAAACACTTTCTGCAGTGAAAATTATCTTAAAATCTGGACTTATGGTTCACCGACAAAATCTCATCAGTTGGGGAGGGGGTGAGGTACTTAAAGACAGCCTATCAAAATCATTGAATAGTGGAACTTCTCCATATTTAGACAGCAAGAAAAGGGTAAAACTGACAATTTGCTAGTTTTTTTTTTATTGACTAGGTATATTAACACATTACATGCTACAGAAAATAAAAAAAGTTAAATTTAACTTCAAATTATATACTTTAATAACACAATGACACATTGTACAATCTCTTACAAAAAGAAAAAAAAAATCTGATTCCACTTTTTGCTTGTTCCGGTCCTCTTCGCAGCCAGGATGAAATGGCGTAAAAGCAAAAACATGACCACTGTGGAAAAACAAAAATACAGAGCAATGAAAAATGATTTGGCATGGTGACACTTGATGTGTTTCTTGATCCATAGAGGAGATAAGGTGCATACTGTAAGATCATCAGTGGTATTCTCTTAAAAAGACACTTCTTTTTAAAATATATAAGTCACAAGCAATCATTGGTCTTCATAAACTAACTGCTATGGCACAGTTAAGTTCAAATAGTGTCATGACTAAGAAAAGGGATAATCCTTTTCGGTGCCAGGTATCTGGATGCAAAGCATCAGAGTTGAGGTCTAATGCTGTGATATTGTTTAAAGGCATAGCAAAAAAAAGACAAAAAATACACAAAGGTTATCGGGAGCATACCAGGTAGTGTTCTGTTTAAAAGTGGACAAAAATCAGTCATAACCACCACTTCTTTCCACTGAAAGAGCAGAAATTTAAACAGCACTTAAAGGAATGCTACAGTGTTCTGGGCAAAATACCCTTTTGTGACCTACCCAGACTGAGACAAGATGTTCAATACCATTTTCACCACTGTACGTCATCTGCCTCAGTTCCTATGGGTAGCATTTCATGTTAGCTTAGCATAAAGACTTCTACAGGTGTCATTGGCCTATCTCTGTCAAAGTGAAAAAATAAACCTTACAGCAACTCTTATTTATACAATGTATCTTGTATTTGAAATACACGTGTTGGAATTTAAAAAAAAATAAAATAAAAAGAATGTGGTTTTAAGAGAAGTTAGATGGTTGGAACTATAACTGCTGAACATATACTGTGTTTACATGCACTTGAGAAGTTGGGTTACTCGCCTCAGACAGCGGTTCCCCAATTTCTCAACTGCCATATAAACGAGAACGTCAATTTCGGAAATCAGGGTAAGGGATTAAGAGAAATCAGCATATACTTGCTGGATTTCTCCTGAAGTAACCCGATTTCTGCATATGCAAGTGTGCATGTGCAAAAGAACAGAGCAGGTAAGAAAACTGACCTGTAAAGACAAATACACACTGTAAAACGCATGAGAGTAAAAACTTATGTTCTAAATGCTCGTTGAAGAATGCTGAACAATTTTATGTCAACGTTATCTCTGATGAAAACAGGGTTTTCCCCGAGTTTAGCGAAGCTCGGGGAAACCCTCATTTTCATCGGGGCTAACACCGACTGACTTGTATCCTCTGCCTGGTGTCGAACACACAACGCCCGGCTGTGAGTAGCTACAGCCGCCCGGTAAACAGGCTGGAGGAGGTCGCAGTGAGGGAGAAACCCGATTACGGAGGAGTGCATGTTAATGGGATTTTCAGTAATCGGCGTACGGTAGCATAATCCGGTTTCTCTCAGTAATCAGTTTACTTTTGTGCATGTAAACATAGTGATAGATGGAAGGATACATGTGTTCAGTGGTTATAGTTCCTACCATCTAACTTCTCCTAAAACGACTCATTAAAAAAAAAATCAAGAACTGTATTTCAAATACACTATACATTGTGTAAATAAGACAGCTTCAGAGTTGCTGTAAGGTTTATTTTTTCTCCTTGACAGAGCTAGGTTAATGACTCCTGTAGACTTTAAATCTTTATACTAAGCTAACACGAAATGTCTGCCATAGGAACTGAACCAGTATGTACAGAGGTGAAAATGGTATCGAACAACAAGTCGGAAAAAGGGTATTTTGCCCAAAATGTTGGAGTATTCCTTTAAGGGAGCTGTGACAAGAGCACACCACCAACCATCATGGCAATGCTGTCCTTTTCATATCCAGCTGATTTCAAGTTGTGCAAATGGATATTTAATTGTACTTGGCAGTTTTCCTTGTTGCATTTTCAGTTGGGATTTTTGTTCGTTTATTTGTGCATGCATTCCTGTCATAGAAAGTTACAGACCATATGATTTTAAACTCCTAAAATCAGAATTATTCTCACACGTGACATGACTCGATCTGTACTGTGGAACAATTCACACCACATTTCAGATTTTTCTATGCTTATATCCCATTCAAATTTTGTTCAGTATTTTCATAGTAAGTTTGCAGCAGTAAATACAGACATTGGAAAATGCTGAGCATTTTCAAGTAAATTGTGTCTATCAGTATGAAGGACGTCTAAAAATGGCCTGGACTATTATCATTAACAGCTGTTTAGTGTTAATTGTTTCACCACCCATCTAAGTACCCAGTACCAGTAGTGTAAAATGCAGTTACACATAGCCAGGTTTGATCAGCACATGAAGTGCTAAATTTTCCACCACCAAACCTATTTTTGGATGAACAAAAACATATATTCAATGACAGAGAACGCGTAAAAGGTGCTGTTGAAATAAAATGGCATGTCAGGTTGGAGTATCACTTAATAGTGTAGCAAATTATTGGTTAAAAATTTTCCTTACATTTGAATCTCAATAATAAAGGAAATTAGGGGGCTACAGCTATAAAGCATTGTAAACTCAAAATTTCAGGACATCAGGGCTTTGTTAAAATTGTGATTCCAATTATTTAACAGCACAATAGGATATACTTTACATGTGTGTGCTGTTTGGAAACCATTTGGCTGTTTAAAAAAAGAAAAAAAAAAAACAAAACTTAAAAATACTGATCCAGGCCTGTTCTTTTCCTATTCAAAAGTCATCATCACTTACAATATCTGACATGAGGTATAGAGGATGAAAATCAGCAGATCCTCCAACATTTTTATGTGCAATTGGTCTTGTAGCTCCCAAGACTGACCAATGGCTTGTCACTCAACTGTCACTGTGTTCCTACTATGGTAGCATCGTCAGCAAACATTTACAGTAGTGTCCTCTGGCATGGCTGTCAGTATGTAAAATGGCTGTATCTTGGCAATTGCTGCATTCATGTCCCATGGGCAAGGATGGTAGATGGGAGAGTCACACTTGAAAAATTGGGGTTGCAATGTCCAGTTTGCTGTTAAACCATTGGGCTATGATCACATGTTGCTCAAAGGGCACAAAGAGAATCACATCATTCTCACTGCTATGCAACAACAGTGAGCTTATTAATTAGCATTAGTTCACTGATCTTAAGTAAAACAGGCAATGACATGGTTGAAAATAAAACAAAGTTAGCAATTCTGTTGCTTCTGAAGTCCAGTCTGAAATGGAGGATATTGGTGCAAGATGTTCCCTATGAAGCCGATGGAGAAGCACCCAAAGTAAGAATACCTGATCCAAGAGGTCCATCAACATTTCAAGGTCTGTGTTCACATTGATGCATCAATGTGCAGATACTGCTTTTTCAGGATAAACACGGTGAATGATGAATATTTGAGAACCACCAGCTAATGCAATTTACATTTGACAATACTAAAAATCCAATCTGTGACAATCTGTATTATTACCCACTTCACATTTTCTGGTATTTCCAAGAGAACTTATTAATTCCTGAACATTCCCTGTCTAGAGACATCCAGTGGTCATGGTGGTACACTACATTTGGTTGCTGACATGAGCGGTCAAGATACTAGATCAATAAATCATTCAGCCAGGTTGGTATGTATAATCCCTGCTGCTATAAATTGTGACATGTGATAAGTAGCTGCTAAATGTTGTCCATCCGGAACGTGCCTACTGTTTGTGGCATGGCAAGTGGATCAGACAGTTTCACAGATGGATGAGAATAACAGCTGTGAAGAGGGAGGGGAGGACACCGGAGCTGCTTTGTTGCTGCTTATGTTAAAGGAAAACCCACCCTTAGATACCAACAATAGACATCCAATTGTCAAGTTCAGGTTATTCCAGGAATTACTTCACAACAAAGTACTGCAATTAATTTTTTTGGTGTACCTACTTTACCTGCCTTATCTAACTGGTCAGTGATTTTCTACATTTCCCAGAATGCCTTTCCATAACCTCCAGAAAAAGGACGTGAACTTTTTGCTTTTAAAAGTGGGTGTACGGGTATATGAATATAGCTAGCTAGCCAAGTAGCTCATGAACCCTGGAGCATCTGATCACAGCTACGACCCATACTTCAAAACACAACATGACTTGTGGCTGAACTGCACTCTGGTCTATTTAGGCTATAATTGGCGGGAAAATGGTATATATCTTCCTCTTCTATGATGGATTCCTCCCTGTATGATTGTTCAACATTGGTGCAAAATGTGAAGTCCAGAAAGAAGTTTTCATTCTGAGGGACTGAAACCAAACTCTGATGTTTACTGTTGATGTTTTAGCTGAAAAGAAATTCTAAAACTCCATTGTAGCTGTGCTGGAGTATTCTTGAGGTAATGATTCTACTTTTGGCCAGAAATAAGGGCAAAAAAATGCACCAAACAATAAAATAGATCCAGGAATGGAATGCAAGATACACCATTATTAGTTTTTTGGGTGGATTTTTCCTTTAAATTCTCTCCAAATGATTAAAGTAAATAAACCTTGAACTTCCCCTTCACAGAGCCTTCTAAAGCAGCCTCAAGGACTTCTTCCTTCCACGTTTACTTTTACACTACTGCATAGCGATTTGAACTGATTCATGTTGGTGGTGAATAGTGTTTTAAAGAGGAACACAGTAATAAGTGTACAGTCTCTGGTAACACACAAGTGAATGAAAATCAAACATAAGGAAGGAAACATTTTTTACAGTATTTAGCATGTAATGGTGTGCATATATATATAGTCAATTCTGGCATAATATTTTCCATTTTTAGTACAAAAAAAGGACTTGGTTTGTAGTGTGTGGGATGTAGTAGGTCGGGATTGGTGTGTTTTTTTGTTTTTTTTTGAGGAGAGGACCGTCCTTCTCCACAAGAGGGAGTCATCCGGAAAAGTCTTTTCTTCTTTCACTCCGAAGTTCACAGTCTAGCACTACACAAAAAAAAAAAAAAAAAAAGAGTGACTCATAATTCTGGAAGAGAAGCCAAGTGTTTTGTCTCCTGTGTGCATTTGATTTTTTTTTTTTTTTTTTTTTTATG
>OMLF01046595.1:12636-22660 GCA_900302615.1 Holocentrus rufus
ATGAAAGAGCAGTGGAGCCTTGGAGAGTATGATTGGTTAGCGGGATAGCTACCTCCAAAGCGAGTGCTGTCTTGTCATAGGCATTGGGCACCCTCTTCTGAATGGCCCGGGCATAGACTGGCCCGTTCTGGAGGTTGGGAAGCTGGGTGTTGACCACAGGCTGTGCATACTGGCCTGGGTCGCTTAGTGGGTTGGCCGACGGGGTGCCCGGTCCGTCTGTGCTGCCCACTACCCCTCCAACGTGCCCCCCTTGTCCACTTCCCGCAACAGGGGCACCCATGCCGGCCGAGGTGGGCGAGGCCGGCCGATACTTTTCTACGTAGGGTACAGGGATCATGCCTGCTCTGCCCTCCTGGTTGGCTGCATTCCACCACTGCTCCTCAGGCTTTTCCAACACCCGCAGGATGTCGCCCTTGCGGAAGGGGAGGTCCTCATCATCGTTTCCAGGAAAGTCGAACAGGGCCCGGACGAACTCAGCCTCCTCGGGCTGCTGGGGAACGCCGACAGCGGAGGCGCTGATGAAGCCCGTGTGCTTAGCCTTGTTAATGGGCTCTATAAGTGTGGTGGTGTCCAGGTAGTGGATCTTATAAAATTCCAGCAGGGCCGGCAGCGCCTCAAACTCCTGATCCCCAATACGAAACCGGGGGGGAGTCAAACCTAGTGAGGGAAATGTAAGTGGGTGAGAATGTTACAGGGTTCCTGCAGGGTCCACCAAGTAGAATTTAAGACTTTTTAAGACCTTTTTAGGACCACTCGGACTAAAATTTTAGACCTATGTCACAACCATACGGGCCAACAGTGGGCTTCATGCTCATTTCCCAGAATAATCATTCTTTGTCAACCAGTAAGACAAATATACTTTTATCTAGTGGGAACAGACACAGTATTTCAGATTTTCATCATTAAGTTGGAAAAAGGCTACTTTGCCCAAAACATTGGAGTATTCCTTTGATAGCTTCATCATCAATTGAAAGCACTAGGGCTGCCCCCAAATAAACTACCTGCCTCGGGGACAAATAGTTATTTGAATTGAACTGAATTGAATTGAATAGTTGACCAAATCAGGGTTTCTGCAGGTTTCAAGTTCAATTTAAGACCTTTTAAAGACCATTCTGAATACAATTAAAGACCTATTTCAGTCCCATGATGGCAAAAATGTATAAAGGATACCTGTCCAGAGGCTCGTTACTCAGCATTGTAGGAGTCAGTGTTATGAGTGCAGAATGGGTTGTGCTGGGTGTTCTCACATAAATTCTGACTGGGCTGCACAGTTTTCATTAGTGGTTATTGGTTCTGTGTTGGTTTCATGTTGTAGTTTTGCTACAACGTGATCAATACTATTTTGTTACCCAAAAAAACACATTTACAGGTATGCTAACAGGTAAGGGGTAAAGAATGTGAGAACATTGTGTCGACAGAGAAAACAGGCTGTTTTATGCTTGTAACGTGTGTCGGCAGACGTCTTTAGAAAAGTGTCGGACAACACAGATGCGTTTATGCTTATACGAAGTGTCCGACACTGTCTGTGGCGCAAGCTCTCGTCTCAATGGTAACCAACTGGACCCTTCTCTGTTCAGGAAAGATGGCTGACGGCTGCGATACGTTTAGGGTAGCACAGGAGCAGGAAATCTTAAATTTGCTTTTACAGCAGAGGAGGCGGCATATTGTGGTCTGTGCGCCAAATAATTCAGACAAGGAAGGAACGTGTTTGTTTGGGCATCTGAAGTCCGTGACGAGTCATACAGGTGAGGATATTTCCTCATCTGCTCGGCCAGTCTCTCCTCAAACCCATCCATTACTTTAGATTTATGTATTTATTATATATTAATTGTTTTATAGCCAGCGGTTAATCAGATGTTCAATCAGATCATAAGTGTCTTGATAATACTGTGTCCAATCCACAGCCCAGTGCCTGAAAATGGCTACAACACACACTGATTAGACTACAGGGATGTAAGTAAAACTTTTTTACCACTGGCTGACACATTGAGCTGGGCATACTGTCTAAAAATCTTTTTTGGAAGACTGGTCCTGAGACTCAATATACTTTCTTGAACCCTGCTCTGCAGCATTATAATTTGTTTTAACTTAGAAAATGGAAGCAAGCATATTTATAACATGCAAATGGCCAGCACACTGCATGCACTGTTACTGAATCCAAATTCCTTAAAAAGGAGATATGTTAATTAGATGAACACTTTGACAAAAGGGGCAGTCACATTATCGCTAAACCCAGGCTGATTGCCGTTTATGTTGCAGTTTAAAATCTGGCAGTGTTGTGTTGAATAACTCCCGGTGGTGGGACACAGCCAAAATACAACTCATCCATTGTATTGACCACTGGGGCGAGATGTGTTTTTATTCTTACGTACGAAATCGCAGGTCAAAGTTGAACAACAATGAACTCTGACCCTCGCATTTGTGTGCAGGTGGCGCGCAACCCGATGAAACTACTTTCTTTTGTCGTTTGCATGGGTTTTTCATTGATGTGTACAGGAAACTCAATGAATTGCCGTCTGGATTTAGTGCTAATCTGACTGCAGCTTAATGCTGTGGTCACATCTGAATTCAGTCTGCAGATTTTTTTCACACATGGCACTGAATCTGAATGTGACAACAGGTGCAGGTGGTCCGCAGCCGGAAACATCTGAGTAGCAGTAGTACCAGTTATGTGTGAACCAAAACAAAAGGAGCTAGCATGTTAAATATAAAGGACTCAAAAGCGATTCAGTGCTGTAATCATGTCTTGTTGTTGCTGTTATGTGTTGTTGTGCCTCTTGTTGCTGTTTATGTCAGTTTATAATCTGGCAGCGTTGTTGTAAAACTCCCGGTAGTGGGACAGAGCCAAAATACAACTCATCCATTGTTTTGACCACGAGGCAAGATGTGTTTCTATTGGTTATGTGGAAATTTGCAGGTCAAAGTTGAACAAAAGTGAACTCTGACCTTCGCATTTGTGTGTGGGCGGTGCAATAATTTTCCGCAACCGGATGCGACTACTTTCTTTTGTCGTTCGCATGGGTTTTTAATTGATGTGTATGAGAAACGCAACAAATTTCCGTCTGGGTTTGGTGCTAATGTGACCGCAGCTTAACACATAAGGTTTTCGGCCAAATGCGTGAAAAGGCTGAAAATGCTGACCGAATGTGCGTGTGTCAACGCAAAGCGCTGCAGTCACATTAGCACTGTGTTTGGCCACCTTGGTTGGAGATGTACTGTTTTCAACTCTTCTGTAATCCAGTGTCCACTGGATTTTTCAACCTAATCGCCTACACACCTGTTCATACATGTTCAGCCTCTTGGTACAGATTCTATTTGTGTTATAATCAGTTTTTGTTGCAAGGCTATTTCCATTTTGGCCAATTTTGACTCCATTTCAAAATTTTGAACTAAACTGATCTTATTATACTTTTTATGACTAAGACAATCTTTAACACAGGCCACTTCACTGTGTTTAAGAGGACATTTGATCACTGTCACATTTTACTAATTTTTCAGGTCCTCTGTTGTGGCAGTGATGATTTAGTTGCCTTGGTTAGCCTACCACTGGTGCATTATGACACTGATGGAAATCATCAACAGTGAGGCAGCTCAGAAAGGACATGGATTGTGCAACAACCATAAAGAGCTACAAGCACCAGCAGACCTGTAAACGGGCCTATGTATGTGCAACAGGGCAGGATCACACACATTCCACAAACACCAATCTGACCAGTCATCCTCCAGTTATGACAGCCAGGCCTGCCCAACTCCATTCATTCCCAGCAGCAGCCCAGCCCACCTCGCTGCTGCTGTCTGAGCTACCAGGCCCTGCCTAAAGAAGGAAAAGACACCGCCAAATCTTAGCCTGACAAGCCTGCAGACACAAATAAATGATCCAGAGACTTGTGGTGAAACGAATGCAGTCCGATTGTTAGGAACCAACTAGCTAGCTAAATCGAGCACTTACACCGAAATCATTCACAAATCGCGTTACTTAATGCTGTCTTCCTTGTAAGCAAAGGCACACATCTCGTATAACATTTTAACTCCTTTTCTAAACCGTTAGATTCCACTGAAAAGTTCAGTGTACACATACACACACAATAGAGCAACCAGCATTTTGTTTCAATAAAACGACAACTTCTTTCACTAGCTCACACGTTATTCCCACAATCAACTTCAGCCATATTACAGTGTGGTGGGCGGCAGCTAGAAGCCAAGACCAGTTATAAAAGTTGAGATTTTACATAAATGATTGCTCCTCACAGGATCATATGTGTGCCGCACTTATAATTGTTTATTAACAATTCAGAAAATATCTTTACTCATATCTTCTGGGGTCTGTAGGTCTGCCGGTAACCACGGGCAAAATAAATGATCAGTTTTTTAAATGGAGATTGACGTCAATTTATGTCCATGCGATAACATAACGTAACTGGGATAACGTTACTACGTAGTAAGCCACAATTTCAATGAAAATCTTAGCATCGTGTGGACGTGTACTAAGCTCAGCTAGGTACCTAGTTGGGAAGTGACTTGACGTTACCTGTTCCAGATTGCCGGTTGTTACTGATGCTGTTGATTATATAATGTGACACTTTGGAGTTTTCTGAAACGGACAGCACGTAGTCACCGGGGCTGGTTATGGAGTCCCTCACCAGGAAAACGCCATGCCTCTGTCCCTGCAAAAGGGAGACGGCTTCCTGGCGGCTTAACCTCCCCCAGTACCAACTAGCACGGTCTTCGGCATCAAAATTACCGGCCATGGCTGCAAAATTCAGTCCGAGGTTTGAGGCCTTTCCCCTTCGCCTCTCCCTATCCACAACTCATACAAAAACTTTGGTTAACTGACGCTGCTCCTGCAAAATTGTTGTAATTCTCCGACTTTAGCCAACTTCCACGGATAGCGGTACGGACCGTTAGCTGACTAAATAAATGTTGAGCCACAAATCACAGCACTCAACTGCTAAGACGTGGGAAACTGACTAAAAATCCAAAAGTAATCAGCAACAAGAAACTCAGGGAATGAAATGGCGGATCTAGTGGGAAAAGTTGACCTCATCTACCGGAAGTGATGCCTGGTCTATGGGAAGCAATGGGAAGAGCGAGGGTTTTTGTTGCTGCATTCACGTCCCACACAAAAGAAATTACTTTTCCAGTTCTTCTTTTTTCCTCTGGATTTGAGACTGCATATGTGCTTGCACATGCGTTGCTGCCATCCATCGTTCATTTACTACCTATTCAGCTTCACATTGAAAATCCCCACTCATGTCATACGGAAATATGCCAAAAAGCATCAAACTGGAAACGTCTGCATAGTCAAACTCGTTTGAAACCCCAGAGGCGCCGCCGTTGATGTTTTCTATAGAAACTGGTTGCCTCTGATCAGCTTTTCACACTTAACACTAATGCGTGTTACACATCTCTGGTCATGATTTACATTAAACCAAACATTGTAATGTTAGCCAACAATCAAAAATGTTTTCATGATTCATGAAAATCATTAATTTTCTGTGGTTTACAATAAATTTAAGTCATTACCCTAAGGTAATGACCACCTATTTGATTACATATATTTCTTTGTTGATATAAGAGGAATCACCAAATCTACAGTTCTCCATGTAAAATAAATTTGTTTCCCAAGCAGATTCTTATGATTGAGTATGTACATCTGCATCACACAAGATGTCCATACATAAGGGTATTTATATATCATTAACAACTTTCTAAAACTCATTGTCTTTACAAAAACCTACAGAAAAAAGCACAGCAGTAACTCATACATCACTACTATTGTTTATTTACTGAATAATTGCTCCTTAGTTCAAATGTAGATCTGCAGGAAAGGAATTTTTTTCAGGATTTGATTTTTTTTCTTTCTTTCTTTTTTTATTTTTTTTCTTGACTGTAAAGAATCAGTTCCTGGACACTTCTGTTGTTTTGAAGAAGCCTTGGAAAACATTGGAATATTTCTTTAAAGAAATATGTCAAAATTTGTAGCATTTATAAGTTCTAATAACTGATTGCAAATGATTTGCAAATTTGCAGATTATCAAGCAATAAAAGGCAGAAAATATTGAGTTTTTTTCCCTGTTGTGTAAAGTCATAGTTTAAGGTAGTTGTGCAATGTCTTTCTTTGATGAAAAAATGTATGTGTCTTATCCAAAACAGAAGTTAAAACAACTGAAGTTAGCATATTGGTTTTTTTTTTAACTGACCATACAGTATGTCTCCTATCCACTTTAAAAGTCAGATTCCAAACACCATTATTGATAGGCCACATTGTACATTTGGAAATTTCACATTTTCCCTGCTAAAACACTGTTGATTTATACCCAATGTCTGGGTATACTACTGTATGTTTGCCTTGGAGGTCCAAGAGGAAGTCCAAAAGAGTACAGTAAGCCGACAAGGAGAATGAGAAGAAAAGATTTTCCCCAAGGAGCTGAGAGGGAGTTGTTCCCTTACAGTAGCCAGTCCATACAGGCTTTCAGGGCATTCTCTCTCTCAGAATAGGAAGGAGTATGGACTGTCTCTGTGGCCATGGCTGTCGAGGGAGAAGGAGGGAATGGCCACCTCAAACATGGCACCACTGGCTCGCTGGAAGGTAAATGTCCCCCTGCAGATGGTGGGAAAAAAAATCACCTTCTACTCTCTGAGATAAGCTGAAACTGTACAATCAGTAATATTTATATTGCCAAGAAGACAAAGTGAACATATCAGCAAGAGTTTGCAAGTGGTGCTGATCAATGTTAGTAACTCAACTGTTGCATCAATGTCCGACCCATACTCTGTTTTGGTAGAAATTCTCTGCACTCCCAGGGATTACAAACAGCGTCATGGCTCAGTTGTACCTGTACAAGCTTGTTGTGAGTAGCTAAGTGGCTAAAGGTATTAGGTATAAAGTTAATTAGCAAATAGCTACAGCTTGGCCTGCTAGACGTTTGGACTGACCAATAAGAAATATTTTACCTCTTCGGCTGACATTTCAGAAAGATGATGACAGTAATTCCACTTGGCTGGCTGTCTTATCTGATTACTGTTGTGAAACACAATTTGGTCTGTTCTTCAGGCCACTGTAGCTGACAGGGAAGGGAGGGTTGGAGCAGAGCTGGGGGCTGAAGCTTAGACTGGCAGAAGACATACAGTTGCCTAATGTTATTCTACTGGTTGCCGCGAAATTTTACAAAAGAGTCCATATTACAGCTTTTTCCTTTTAAGCTGTAATAAACAAGATGACAGCCCAAGGAGCAGCCCGGAAGACCGGACTTTTTTTCTCAATGCATTTAGTTTGGTTCATACTCCCTGTGTATAATAGTGATTTGTCAAAACTGTGAAGTAAAAAAGTTACCTACAGGAGCTTTAATGATTACAATTATCACAGTATGAAACAAATGAAACAATTATCACAGTAAATTACAGGTATTTACACATCACACAAAAGACAATTATAACACTAGAGGCTACTGAGTAAAAACATATGAACTGCTTTATCATGTACACATGTAGACATGCATTATGACTAACTTTTCAGGTTTACTGTGGTGGGGGTGTTCGTTGTGTTTTTTGTGTGTATTTTTTTCTTTTTCTTTTTCTTTTCATGTAAAATGTACCCCTGCATTATACTAGCCAAGTTTCCATGGAAGTACATATGTGCATATTTGTAAATGTTGACCTGAATTAATAAAGCTGAAAGAAGGCGGCAAAATTTGATAATTATAGATACCCGCCAAAAAAGTTCTTAGGTTTGTTTGAAGTATAAACAGTTTTTTTAATATATTATTTGTACTTTGATGGAGGTTGACAGTTGAGAGAGACAGGAAAAGTGAAAGAGAAAAATTAGAATGATACGCAACAGAAGTCCTCAGCTGGACTCAAATCCAGGATGTTGTGTATGTGCTTCAGCCACTTAAAGCTGTTTTACAAAGAGGATCTAAGCTGAGGAAGAGGCCAGGCTGACGCAATACATGTGTGTGTGTGTGTGTGTGTGTGTGTGTGTGTGTGTGTGTATGTGAGATGATCAGCAGGGCTCACCACATGTGTCCACTGGGAGCTTGCAGGGAAACATGACTGCTATACTGGAATGCCGGCTGCTCCTTGGACAATACCGGCTCCTTTAAATGTGACATAAATAATGATTTGATATGTATCACAATAATTGTCTATTTCGACTGATATGGTGCATTTTATCATGATAACATCAAGTAAACATAAGTAAATTGAGGGGGAGGGGTAAAAATGGAAGCAAACCATTTAAGGAATTTGGACCCAGTAGTAACCACAACTTTGAATAAGACATACTTAGAATCATTGCATCTAAACAACTAAAATCAGGTAAGATAAATGACTGACTTGTCCCACCACGCCTCGGCCCTTGACAGTCTCTAAGGTGCCAGAAAGGCTGAAGATTCTCCAGTGTCTCTCTCTGAGCTGAACCATTTCATCCCCCTTGTTCTCCAAACGAATACTGTACCGCCACTGGACAGAGAACAGCACACATTAATTACATTAGTTTTCTCACAATCACCAAAACTATAATACTATATTATACAGCATATCTCTATACTGAGACTGAATGATGAGCTTCATATAAGATGGAACAAAATGAACAAAAGGAATTTTGGGCAGAACTAAAATTTGAAAATGTTATCCCTCTACCATGTTAAGGGGACTCTTCAACTAAATCCACATAAATGACACTAGTCACTAAAAAAATGAATATACTCTTACCCAGTAAACTTGAGAATCCTGAATTTCCTATTGTTGAAAAAGAGAGGACAAACACACATAAGCACTCCATATGCTTCTGAAGTGTCTACAAATACAATACAAAAATACAAGTTTGGGAACCACTGCAGTGTGTCCCCAAAGATTTGTTTTTAGCAGCGGTGCTGTTGTGCGAACACCCAGAAGCCCACAACGTGGGGACCCATATTTTTGTGCACCGGTAAAGGAATGATTTAAAACTACCTTACAAATGAGAGTTTGGTTTATTCAAGTTCATGTAGTCAAGTGTATGTTAATTTACCACGAGCTTTTGACACCAGAAGGGCTCTGGAGGCCCAGATAGCTGTAGTTGTAATAAATGTCAAAGAATGAAATGCCTCAACACAGAAAATGTACACTATTTTAATTGAACATAAATAGAAATAGATAAACATATTTATCATATAAACATATTTAACAAAACATGGAACAACTGTCTTAAAACTCTGTGGTTCTGTTCTTTGGATTCTTGTTTTCTTTGTGTTTGGGACTCTTTAGGTTATGGACTTGTGTTTTTGGGTTTTAGTTCTGTTTCTGGACTCTTATGTTCCTTGTGTTTCTTGTTTTGGTTTTCTGTCCCTGCTCTGTGTGTCCCTCCTGCTTCCCTGTAGCCCTTCCCAGCCTGTGTTCCCCTGCACACCTCTCTTGTATCAGTCTGGTCAGCCCGGTCTTTGTGTTCTTGCTATCCAGACCCCTTGTTGTCTCAGTTAACCAATCCCAGTGTTTCCCTCCTGTTCCTAGTGCCTCCCCACTCCAGGTGTGTCTTGTTCTGGTGATTAGTTCTGTGTGTATATATACCTGTCGTTTCCCTTTGTTCTCTGTCGGTTTGTTTGTCTAAACTTCCGAGTGTTGCATCAGTGTTTCCTCGTGCTCCTCATGCTCTTCATGCCTTGTTTTGTCTTTTTTTTTCTTTTCTTTTTTTCTTTTGCTTGTTACTTTATTTTCTGGATTCAATAATTATTTTCTTCAGTCCTCGTGTGTCCCAGCTCATGCGTTTGGGTCCACCTTCCTTGCTACCCCGTGACAGGCTCACTACTACACCACGACAACATTACTACACTACACCGCAGCAAAACTAAGTAGCCTCAGTGGCATAGGTTACATCCTATGATACTATTTACAACAAATATAGCAGATGGAAAAAAATTTCAATTTCATCAAACTGTGGGAGAAAATCAGGGGAACTGAAACTCCAGGACAACAGCAGGAGATGGGCAGGAAAATCAGAAGAGCTGTCAGGTGCAGTTTGCAGAATTGAACATTTTATAGGCTGGTG
>OMLF01046608.1:7821-18669 GCA_900302615.1 Holocentrus rufus
AGGAGGACATAATGATTGTGCAAGAACAAAGCCTACACTGTGCATTGTATTGAGATTAAAAAAAAAAAAAAAAAAAAAACAGCAATGACTTGAGGCAGAAAAATCCAATTACAATAGCTATTACTCCCCCTACTGGTGCACAGCCATGAGGGACAATGGAAGGGATTTGTCCAAAATCCACCCAAAACTACAGTAACCTCACCTATTGCCCTTTTCACTAGAAGCATTTCTCAACATAATAACAGCTCAGCAGGCTTAGGGGAACTGGGGATTAGTGGTAGATGGTGGTTTCCCTGAAAACCTGATTCCTGAGTACAGTTAGATTAAGGGCGTGCTGCCATTTTTACCGCAGTATACAGAAATGAAATAGTTTGATTTTGTGTTGATATTCACTGGGAACAGAGCATAGTAGAAACTTTATACCATTAACATCCTCACCTGGTTTGTGGATTGTGGAAATCTGCACGTAATTGTTTTCTTTACTCATTCATTCATTCATTTATAATCTAGAGCATACTGATAATTGAAAATGAAATTTCAAATGTGGCGAGTGTAAAATCACTCCAAGTGGCTTTATTGAACTCAAGTCATGATCAAAGTTCATTTCATCCGCTGAAAATTTCTATTTCGCCTCCTTCAGTTTGCCCAGTATGGCACATCATCGGCTGAACTTGAAAAACAGACATGTAAAAGACATAAACAGGAAGCAGGAGATGGTATGGGTCTAATTCAGTGAAGCATTTGGGATGGCAGGTATCCATTTGATAATCCCAACAGATACCTGCAATCAACAAGATCTTTTCCTAAGTCACCCCGTGTTTCTATATGCCTGCTTTGCTTACTTTATAGCACAAGGGGTTGCTCGGTTATAATGTGTTGTTCCGGTTTTGAAGGCCTGTGCTCTGTGTGTCTTATCACCAGCTGATTCCTGACCCCTGTTGAACAACACTGTAGTTGGGTGAAATTAATGCCAGGCAGAAATGAATCAGCTACCTAGAGACCCACCTCAGTTCACATTCATCTCCATAATAAACACTAACCTTATGCTATGCATATGCATTATGCATATGGTGTCGCTGGGTCTGTGTAAGCAGAGGTAAAGCAGGGGGAAGCAGGTTTTTGCTTGTAATTGTGATCTAGCTTTTCCTGAGGATATTTACAAAGCCGCTTGAAACAGTGATCATAATTCATGCAAAAGCTATTGACAGATCCCCTAATTTTGGATTATGAGTAAAAAAAATGTTGTAGGCAAATGATGGCTAAATACTGCAATAGTTAATCCAACTTTAGAATAGAAAGGACTGAGAAATGGTGTAAAATCCAGGCTTTGTCTATTGTGAGATCCTGGAACTGAACACTGTGCTGCCTGACCAAAAACCAAATATGGAAAATGTGTTTTAAAATCATAGTAGTCGCTACATGCGCAACGAACATAACCAGGGATGTAGTAGAAGCAAACCCACCTACACTCAGTTTGCCCACCTTACATGAATATTTATGAGGTAAAGTGGTATACGTCATGGCAAGTTGTATCGAAAGGACTGATGATATTTTAAGGAAAATGTCATATAGACAGAATGCTGGAATGCTTCTGCTGGTCGGTGTTTGGTGATCAAATGAACATATTTTATAGGTTTATTTGCATTGCCTTGATGTAGAATTATAGGGCATTATTAACGCTTTCTCCCAAAATATAGGCCCCTAATGTACTTCTGTCAATCCCGGTGGTTGTTCACTTCAATGATGTAACAGTTTATAGTCTTCACTGCTCGCACCTGGCTGATTTCCCTTTGAAGCGCTCTGTGACAACGGGCGGTAAATGGTATGAGCAGGATACCTGCAAGAAATAAAAGATCAAGGGTGATCTCACCTGGTGAAAATATCCCCTCCGATGAAGAGCAGGGCGAGACTCGACAGCAGGAAAGTTGGGATCTCCATTCCAGCCGCTTTTGCAATCAATTTAAAAAAGTTTCCCGGAATGGAAAAAAAAATCAGAAAGCCTCAGAGGGTTTTGTATTTTAGTGCGCTCTCCTTGTGATCTTGCGGTGCGGAGAAGAAAGTAAAGTGTGGTGATGATGTTGAGGAAAAAGAAGAAAAGGGAGGAAATGATGATGATAGTGATAATGATGATCCATGATCGGCTCTCCCTCCTCAGAGTCCACGGAGCGCACGGTGGAGCGCGTCGAGGAAACTCCGGTCCGACCGCGGCGCAACAAACGAGCCGATCCACCGCCTGTCCCTCAGCAACCGAGAATGAAGAAAGAATGAGAGAGAGAGAGAGAGAGAGAGAGAGAGAGAGAGAGAGAGAGAGAGAGAGAGAGAGAGAGACTCACTAATCTGTCGATCCCTGCGTTGCCTGGCCTCTCCAACGTCAGATTAAATCTGGCCGGGGGAGGGAGGGGGGCACCAAGACATATCACGAATACAGGACTTCAGCATATTATGTAATGTTTGACACATTTGAATCCTCTCCATTAGGTGCAATTAGAGGCTCAAATAAACCCCGGAAATCTGTCCTTACAGATTTGTACAGATTGTCGAGGCTGTGTGACCGTGGGATTACGTGTATGCCAGCGGGTCCTTCAGGGTCCGGGGAAAGCCTTGAGGAGGTCTGTGGGGGCTCCCATGCAAACCCCGTGCAAAACGATGAGTGATTTAATTACACTGTGGCTTTATTCACTGAGCGAGACACTGGGAAAAGTTTTCATGTAATCGAAAACCACATTACAGGGCACGAGACCCCCCACCCCCCCAACTGTGGATCTCCATCACAACAGACAGAAAACATTCTCTTACTGCTTCCAACTGCTGTGATTTCTGATGAATAATATTCAAGTGAAATCAAACCTTTCCTAATGTGGCCGGGGACTCTCCAGGTCTGATCACAGGCTTCACTGTCTCTGTCTCCACAGTTTTCCCCACACCTACACTACAGACAGTTATGTAAGTCTGTACTACATCTAAGCGCAAGAGTCTTGTCGGATTAGGGCCTTTACAGGACAGAGGTTGTCAAGCGTTACCGTGTCAGGGACCCCCAACAGATCAGAACCCATTTCATCAATTTCAGCCTGTAAGTAACCTCATCAGACGAGATTGTGTCCAATATGGATTTGATGGAGGTTTTGCTGCACAGGTTTTCCTTCTATTACACAACTGGTGATAACTGGACATTTCATACCATGACATGTTCCCCGTTATGATAAATAACTCTAATAAATCCTATACAAATATCTGCAGTTCCTTCAAGTCTCGCATTTTACAGTGATCCAAGCAAGAGCTATGTTATAGACATGCAGTGATATAACAGATAAAATACTTGAATAAAGTACAGTGAAGCTTATACTCACTATTGAGCACCATATAGAGAGTATTAGTGCCTATCAGATTATTTTAAAAAAATTATTGTGATATACAGCCACCAAAAATACCATTATAAAGCCACTACTGCATATTGAGTGAATTACCATAGTAACAGTCAGAATATTATACTGTAGGAATTATTTATGGATAGGAGATAAAATACCAAGAAGTACAGAAACGCCACGATGTAGTCACCACTGAGCACCACAAACAAATTCAATTTACTATAGAAATACTACAGGAATATTATAGTTATACCATAGGAGATTAAAAAAAATCACATTAAGTTCAATAAGGTCCACAGATATAACCATACACTTTTGGGTCCTTACTGGAATACTTTATAGGAATCTCAAAAATACCATAGGATAAGGCCAGTGCCACAGATATACTTGAATGTAGCAATATTATAGGACTGCTACTGAGGTACAACATGAGATACAAAAACTGTAAAGTCCAGAATGGCCACTCTGAACTTTAGTTCCACCGACACACAAAAGGTCCTGACGGGACATTCCTGGACATTTATTACATTATAGATATATTAGGGGACCCTGAGATATAGAGCGGTCTCAGCGAGGATCTCCTCTCAATGTGTTTTAAGAAATCAAATATAGGTTCTACAAACTCCACAAGACAGCCTTGTTCCCTCAATTCTGCAAAAAGTTGTGAGGTTTGATTTTTTTCTCATTAAACCTAACCTAATTTATAGTGCAGAGCATCGTTGGAGCAGTGTGCACCTGTCCTGGTTTCTGCTGCCTCACCCTGGGGAGGAGAGAGAGAGAGAGAGAGAGAGAGAGAGAGAGAGAGAGAGTCAGTGACTGTGGATTAAAACCACTGTCTCTGCCTCCCCGCGGACCTTCCGCTTGGATCTGCACTGCCAGTCCTTTGATAGTAAGATACCAGTCTACATGCTGCAGTGCACTGGATGGGAGCTGCACTTTCTCTCATACACAAACTATTTCTTATTCACTTTATTCTTCTCACCTTCATGTATTCTCTGCCATTCCTCCCTGCTGATCTGTTCTTCTTGTCACCCGGTATCTTTATCTTCCTCGCAATTATAGTTTTCTCTTTTGCTCTTATAAAAAACCATCTTTCTATCCTCCTCCCAGATCCCCCCCTCACCACCACCACACACACACACACACACACACCACACTTCATTAACTTGTCATAAAGGTTTTTGTACATTCTACTTGTAGCAGAGTTGAGACAATTCGCTCTCCATGGTGTCACTTCCACAACCCTATAAGCATTTCCATAGGGATTTCTTTATTATTTGGATTACTATGGGTCTTTTTTATAAGGGCTATAACAGTAAAGATCAAATTGTTTTACTATCAGAAACATTCCCTTGCCTCTCTTTTTTCACTCCCTTCTCTCCTGTATTCACCTTTAACTACATGGTGACATATGGCCACATCTATTTAAAAGGAAAGCTTTACTGCATGAAATAAAAGGGAAAAGTAAAAGGCCCGCTATAAAATTCCAATCAACTTGAATTTAATGTCTTTTTCCTGTGTAAATCAGATAAGGCCATGCATTTCCATACCTGACAAAAAAAGAAAAAAAAAGAAAAAGATTTTGCATAACTCTCACTGATTTTATCATTCCTTTTGAGCCGCTTGAGAGAGATTTTCCTGCTGAGCTGGGCTTGATTGATATCAGTCCAAAGAAATAAAGGTGAGTGTAGGTGAAGGACTGAGCTCTGTTCTCTTTTCCGGCAAAATCCTGCTTCACATTCCCTACAGTTACACACATTTAAGCAGTACTTGATGCAGCTGAAGCAGTAGTTGAAGCAGTCCTTTAAAGAGATGAAGCAGCAGCTGAAACAATGCTTAAAGTACCTGAAACCTCATGTATTTCAAGAAGTTCAAGCAGTTGTTGAAAGTTAAATAACTTAAAAAGTATAAAATATATCAACAATTCAAACAATACTCTGAATATGCTATAAGCTGAACATTTTAAAAGTCGAATAAGGTTTCCAGCTGAAAGTATGGAAGTGTAGTGAGAGTTGGAAAATGACTGTAAACTGAGATGAACTGAAAATTGCTTCAGTTGGAATAATATAATAATATTTGGTGGCCCAAGGGCTCAGGGGGTCCCCAAGCCAGACCATCATGAAACCATCATGATACATTTTGAGTGTTTATCACTTCACTTTATCTGCAGGACTTCAGAGGGCCTGAGCTCTCCATGCAATATGGGTCCCTCAACTCTGTTGGGAGAAATCCAAAAAGCAAGTGCAAATCAACAGCATTAGAAGCTTTTTTTTCTTATGTATTTGTCCATATTTGCAATTTATTTCTAGCTAATTGTTCTGCTGGCTGTGAGTGTTCCTGTGCTCTGGATCCTGTTGAGATGCAAGGCGGAGCTTCACATAGTCGACAGCCTTAGTATATGTCTTAGTTATTCTATGCCGGTGGCGTAGTGTGTATGTGCTCTGTAAATCCTGATGAAGTGCAGGTGGAATTAATTATTGTGCTGTTGGCTGCTGTCATTGTACCTGCCCTGCCAAGAAAATAGGGGAGGCCTGTTACATGCCTGTGCCCAGGGACCCATTGTCTCATAATCTGACTATGAACATGCCCTTGAGCAAGGCACTCAACTCACAACCAGCATGGCTGTGGTGCATTTAAAACACAAGCAAGCACACAAATCTTTAATCTTTTTAATCTTTAAAATTTAGCCTTTTAAATAAATTCATTGCATTCATTGCTTGTAGCTTGCTAGCTAACAAGCATGGCATTATGCTAGTAAAGAGTTGTGACGACAAAGTGTGTAAACCCAATAAGACAAGCTAAGGACATGAACACAGGCAGTCTGTGGTTTTTATTTTCCAGGGCATTAAGAAAGCACAATGTCAAGGAACGTGATTATTTGCTAGGTATGTTGAATTGTATACGAAATATACGAAAATTGTATACGAAATACGAAGGATGCTTAGAAAGTGTCCAAAGTGGGAGTAAAGCAATTTTAGGTTTAGTTATAGACTCAGCAGCGGCATATTTCTTTGGTTACTTAATGTTTAGTTGATTTTAAGACAAACTATACTGACAGAAATATTTTCTTTTCTGTGTGGCGTGTCGTGCAGGGTAGGTTTCCCTCTACTTCCTATTGAGTTTTCATTGTCTACAATTGACAAACAGTTTAAACAATGAGTTGACTTTCTGTATCTTTGATGAGCTCTAACACCATTTCAATTAATGTCACGCATGACAGATTTTTGTCATTAGATATACTATATGTACATATATAGATATTAAATAGTACTTTTTAGTTATTTAACTACTTTTTAGCTTTTTGTAATTGGACTCTCTGGGCTGAATGTTTAAACCCAGCCTTTATTCATGTCTTCCTACTCTTTCATGTTTTCAGCTAGAAACAAGGGCAAACACAGCTGTTACTGATGACACTAATTAAGGTTCCCTTCCATTTAAGTGGACCAGAGCTTTTCCAGTGAGCCAGCATGAACAATAGCAGGGCTCTGGCTCTGTTAGAGCAGATCCTTCATTAATTAGACTGGTAACACCTGTGTTTAACCTGACTGCTGCTGTGTCAAAGGGCTCAAGGTCCCCAGTTAGGGGACTTCACTTTTTTATTCAGCTTTTTAATACCTTTATTACATTTGGAGGTATCACAGTTAAGCTTTTATAGTATTTTTCAACTCTCTGAGCACAAAGGTAGAGAGCAAAACTGATATTAAACACACTGATGTAGCTCCCACAGTTTTAATGCTACAAACTATTCTACTATGTCTGCTCTGTTGATAAAAATATCTGACTGATACTGACAGCAGCTGTTAAGGGAGGGAACAGGGTTACTAATTCCTTTGTGAATTTTGTGAAGAGAGTCTTGTAAACTTGCAGTAATTAAGTTTCATTTCCGGGTTATCATGACAAACTTGAAAATCTCCTTTATACAGGCATAGATATGATAATGGGTAAATAGGCCAAGGTTGTTCAAGAATAGTTGACGCTACTTACTGCCATGGCTGATCAATCAGAATTTAAAAAACTGAATTTTTATTTAAGTATTTTGCTCCACCATGCTGTCAGTTAGTTGAAAACGAATAACTTAGTATGGACTTTATTCACAAACTTTGGAACAGATTTATCAACAGCTGGTGGAATCCTACCAAGGGCGCCAGGGGTGGAGCCCCACCCCCTCTGCGTCCAGTCTCCATGGAAACAGTAACAAACGTGGCAGGTAGACTTTTGCTGTCTTAACTGGAGGCAAAAAAGAGTGGGATTACAGGAAAAAGCCGAAGTGAGGTAAGTATTTCCTAAATGCATGTGCAGCAATACAGCTAATCTATTTTCGAACGTTAGCTCCTGTGGACAGACGTTACACCAAACGACATTCAGAAATCAGGCGATTCAAGATTGCCTTGCTTATCGGGAAAAGTACTTACGCCTAAAATACTGTTTAGCTAGTTTCCCAGTCCACAGTGACACATGTTCAATTCGGCACACATATAATACACCAATCAGCTTGTTTTCTCGATAAACTGCAACTTTAGAACCGCCTGTTATTACCGAGACGTCCTTTCACTTAACCAATGTAGCGACACAGCGGAGGCCACTGTGAGCCAGTTGGCAAAGGAGTGAAGAAAATATTCAAATAAGGTGCTGCTTTGGGGATTGTAAATATGCCGAATTGCAAAGTAAAATAGCTCTCAAAGATTAAGAAAAGTTTCTAATCTTGTTTTATGAGCCACCAACCTTTGCCGAGAAGCAAGGCCACATTAAGGTGCTATATTTTGGTAACTTAGCAACAATAAAAAGAAAAACTACCAAAACAATAAAGAAAAAATGCTGTCTGATTCTGAATGTATCGTTGGTTCTTTGACAGGTTTTGATCAAAATATAGGCCTATTTGTTTGCTGATGTGCAACGTGTATGACAAAAATAAGGTGAAATGGATACACCAGACAGGGAGTCAAGCTCAGCTGACAGCAGGTCTTATCCCTATGGAGGTGAGTAACAGGTCCTTTTGTTGTCTTATTTGAGGGTCCTTCACCCAATACACATCTGTTAATAGATAGACTAGCAGCTTCTGACCAATTAACGATTAATGAGACATGGTCATTGCAGTTATCTAGCTGTTTACAGTGTCTTTAATTTTAACTCAGTTAAATGTCTATTTCAGATGAAGGGACAGCTGGGGAGACTTTCAGAGAGGAAGACCCAAAGATTCCTCCTGATTTGGAGTGGCTGGAAGAGTTGTATGAGTGGGTATCTCTTACTTGCGTCTGAGTCATATCTGTTGGACACCAAAATAAACAGCCCTTTTACTGTAATAACACAGAGAGCTACATATTTTTTATCCAGTTATCCTGCAATCCTGTTATCTCCTTTGAACAGTAAAAAGGGATTTTAAACAACAGCAGTCAAACTGATACAAGATGCAATTTCATAGCAAACAATTATTTTTCTTAATTTTCCAGTTATGGGTTTCAAGCAATATGCAGTCTACATCATAAGCCAGTATAACAAGAATCCATTCAACTGCAAACAACTCCGGGCGTGAGAGGCTTGTAATTTTATGCATGTATGTACAGTATAATTGCATTTCGCATTAACCATGCAACCTTTCCCAAATGTCATTTCGCATCTGCCCCAAGGGAGGACAGTGATGGTGACCTTGCAGTGGCAGCCGACAATGGTGGGAAGAGGAGTTATGCCGAGACAGCACGGATGTTCAAGCTGAGACGAAACCTGGACCAGCTGGACTGCTTTCACCGACAGAAGGAGCATGACGTGCTGAAAGCCAGGTCTGGACCTGGCAACCAACAGACCTCTGGAGCTCACTCCTTAATCTAGATAGAGGTCCCTGTGCCTGTCCAGGCTCTACCAAAGCATGCACTCATTAGGGAAAACTTTTGCGTTGCTTTTTGCTAAGTGATATTTAAAAAGTGTGTTATTGAAAGTGTTAAATAGGAATGAGGTGATACAGCGAAACATTTGGGCTTGAGTTTTTTTCAGGCTTGTACCTACAGTGGGATCCAAAAGTCTGAGTCCACTACCAAAAGTGTTTGTTTTCATTATTTATTAAAAGCTAATGCATTTTTTACTCAGTTGATGTCTTCAGAAATGCTCATATTAAACTGAAATATTTCTGAATATCTTGTTCACCCACCATTTGGTAGGTTTTCCCAAATTGTTGTCACACCAAGATTTCATTCAAGTACTGTATTAACACATGCATGCTCCTAATAGACAGTGTATGTTTTATTGCTCTTTTAACAACTGATACCAGATAGTGAGTGAATAAATATGGTCTTCTATACATTACTGTTGCTACAGCTAGTGCCTCAACTTTGAAAAATAGCCCCCCCCCTTAAAAAAAACAGTCAAAAAAGCTCAGTGAAGCATTTTGTATTAGCTCAGCATAAAGACTATATTTGAAATGCATGTCTAGGATTTAAAAAAAAAAAAAAAAGTTTTGGGGGAAGTTAGATGCTTCAGAGTTGCTGTAAGGTGTATTTTATCACTTTGACGGAAATTCTTACTTTCAGTAAATACCTACAAATTTTGTTTTGACTTATTGTACTGAAAGAACATGCAATCTTGTTTGAGAAATATGATTTGATTAAAACTTTGTATTCGTTTTTTTGTACGAAATGTGAAATGATGAAACAAAAGAATTCTGGGAAGTGGACTCAGATAATTGGACCCCACTATGTGCAATGGTTGTTGTACTGCCGAGACAAAACAGGTCTATTTTTAGTTTCTGGAAGGCTTTCATGGAATGTTGTTCCATTTTCAAAGGGCTTTCCCCTCTGCCCTCCTCAGATAGGGCCAATCATTTCTGCACCAATTGATTCAGCAAATTGTAGAAAATCATTTCAGCTGAAGTGAGAACATTTCCCATAATGTTCCCTCTCCCCACGTTTCTTCCCTCTTTTTATTTGTCTCAACTGCCAAGCCATTAAGCACCCAATGAACTGTGATGCAGACCCTAGCACAAATGAAATGTCTGTCATTTTCCTCAAAAGAAATAAAAAACAAAACAAAACAAAACAAAAAAAATAAACAACACAGGCCGGTGTGTAGCTGTTCTTTGCACTGACCATATATGAATAAGAACTTAAGAGCACTCTCAAGCACTTGGCTTTTAACCAAAGTACTGTACAATTTTTGCCAACATCATGTGCTATGATTTTCCTTTTGTGAAAGGGCTTCATTCCAGTCACAGATTGCTGCGTTGTACTCCATTAGACTGCAAAAAGAACATTTGACTATTCAAGGCAGTTGAGGTGTGTGTGTGTGTGTGTGTGTGTGTGTGTGTGTGTCCACTTTCTATTTAACAATATCTTCATTAAAGTACGTTGTCGGTCTAATAGAATGGCTTTCCTTTTGATGCAACACAGCTACAAGGAGCTCATTAGCCAGATGCCATGAACCCATTGCACCACCAATGACCATGAAAATGTTCCTTTTGATTGGTTTTGGTTTCTCTGGCTCAACACTTGACCATGCC
>OMLF01046612.1:3635-15220 GCA_900302615.1 Holocentrus rufus
AAATGCAGGTGCAAAATAGTTTCAGATTGCAGACAGGCCTGTTTAAAAATAACTTTTGGGTAAACAACAGATCATGTTGGTTTTGTGCTTTTGTGCTAATTTGACAGTTTAATTAATGACACTTTTAGAAAACAGTCACAAAAAATACAAAATTTCACACCAAATATCGTCAGTAAAACTACTAACAATATTGCCTTTTGTAGCTGATATCTTATCCATCCTTCCCGTTTCATTATTTTCCCCTCCTCAGGCCTGCTGCTGGCCATCCTGGAGAAGTGCGGGGCGATCCCTCAGATCAACTCGGTGGAGGTGTCGGTCGGCGAGGGGACGGTCGCCGCCGGCTACCAGAACTTCATCATCTGCATAGAGATGTTCTTCGCCGCCCTGGCCCTGCGCCACGCCTTCACGTACAACGTCTACATGGACAAGAGGCTCGACTCCCAAGGTGAGACGGGAAGGGGGGACGAGGGAAATAAATACGCGGAATGTTTGGGATTATAATTAAAATGTTTCTTACTAACAATCTTAAAGGAAAAATCCACCCAAAAACATCAACATCTATTGGTGATGTGCCTCGCATTTTTGCGCCAATTTTCGCGTGTTTTCCTGGAGTTTGAAACGTTTCAGTGATTAAAAACATCAACAGATTTGGGTGTCAGTCCCTCACAGTCAAAGAGCGAGGGCTTCTTTCTCGAGCCGCCATTTTGCACCGACGTTCAACAATCATACAGCGAGAAATCCATCGTAGAAGAGGACAGAGACACATTTCTCCACCACGGGAGCAGCACGTAGACCAGAATGCAATGCTGCAGCAAAGACGTGTTGGGTTCGCTGCACTGTAGGAATGCAGGAAGCTCCGCCCTGTTCTCTGGGGTTGTCAGAATGCATCCTGGGAAACGTAGGAAATCGCTAACTGAAGCGGAAGTAGACGTAAGTTGAAACTTTTCATTCAAGATTGAAGAACCTTTATTGACTGTCACGGTGTCACAGAAATGCTTCACAACAAATAACAAAAACAAAACACCAAATTAAAAGGGCACAAGAGCAAAAAGGTTTAAAATTGACAACTGGTGGTGGAGAAAGTTTAAAAGAATCTTTAAAAAACAAGGTATCTAGGGTTTTTTGGGTTGAATAAAGTATTTTTGTACTTTATTTAGGGCAGAAGGAATAAAATACTTTTTGTCATCACTAAACAACTCCTTGAATGCACTGAACTTTGGCTCTCATGACTTCACCTGGCACACACCTCGTTAACTCAATGATATCTGACGCTGTAATCATATCTGAGGGTGGATTTTTTCCTTTGCTGTCATGTTTAGACAGTGACTCACTCCTGTGTCAGTGCATGATTGGAAATGAGTGAAACGTTTTTCTCTGCACTTTTTTTTTTCTCTCTCCTTCCTCTCTTCCTTCTTTGCCCCCGTATGTATTTTTGTCTTTCATTTCCCTGTAATATGAAACAGTTTTGATTCACATTCCCTCCCTTTATTCTTCGCTTCTGCTTTTTTGCGGCCGGTCCCGGTCGTCATTCAAAATGTTTTTTCCACACCAGCCGGGTGACTTTATCCTTTCCTGTTTCTACACATCCATCTTCACTTCTCTCTCTCTCTCTCTCTGTTTCTCCTCCTCCGCTGCACAAAAAAGGACCTGTTCCTACATATGGAGAGTTTGGTAGGTTTAATACTGATTCTCTTTACCCCTTCCTTCTTCTTCTTCCTTTTTTTATTTTAGTTAGATCTGGTGTCTCCAGATGTGTTAAGTCAATTCTTTTTCCCTCATTAAACAGTTTTGTTTACTTGTGATTAAATTCAACTGCTGCTGCCCTGTAATGTTATTGTTAAAGCCCACAACCCAAAGCCCATCCCTCCTTCTTTCCTTCCCTCCCATCCTTCCTTTCTTTTCCTGAGAATCCCTTACTTTCCCTCTTCTCTCTCTCCTTTTTTCCCCATTTTCTCCCTCATCCCTTCCTTCTCTAAATCACTTCCACTCTCTCCCTATATTTTTCCCTTTTTCTTTCACCCATTCGCTCTTTTCACCTCGCTACCCTCCTCTCCCCCTTCTCAATTTCACTTATAGATGCTCTGAGCCAACACCAATCACCAATTTATTTATTTTTTCTCAGGATTGGCCAATACTGATTCTGATTTTTTGCACTGAATTCCTCCCACTTTCCTTTCCATATATGATGCAATTTTTATTAGTTTTCTGTCAACTTTCCATACTGGAGACAACACAGCTTTGACGCATTTTGAGAATCATTTGGCCTCCAGATTGTGCTGGCTTCATTATTTTAAACATAGATCTATGATCATAGATTGGTTTTCCACATTTGGAGACTGCCATTTGAGTCATTTGGAAATCGATTTAAATTGGTGGACAAAATATTGGAGCATCATTTATTTCAATACGTGAGGTAGAATTCTAAGATAAAATAAATTAGAAAATATACTAGAAAACTAATACATAGCTGATATTAGCTTCTGCATCAACATTTTGGGTTTAGACAGGATGTTATGTGATTTTTAATAATGGCATTTATCTGTTTTTGTAAATGAACTCTAGTATTTGCAATATCTAATATTTAATGTAATATTTCTGGAATATTTTCGCTCCATCTAAAGATTAGAAATGGAGAACCTCTGACCTGCGAACTTGTCACCTCTCTAAAACCTCTCCCCCCTCTCTCTCCCCTCCAGGCCGCTGCGCCCCCATGAAGAGCATCTCCAGCAGCCTGAAGGAGACCATGAACCCCGGCGACATGGTGCAGGACGCCATCCACAACTTCTCCCCGGCGTACCAGCAGTACACCCAGCAGTCCACGCTGGAGCAGGGCGCGCCGCCGCCCGTCTCCCGCACCCACAGCACCGCCAGCGCCCGCGGCGACACCGAGAAAACCCTCCTGCTCAGCTCCGACGACGAGTTCTAGACTCGCCACCGCCACTGCCAACCCCCCTCCCTCCTACACACACACTCACACATACACACACACGCCGCTACTTCAGCCTAATCCGATTCAGACTGCTGTTTTGAAGTCTGAAACGTACTGAACTCCCTGATTATGTGGAGCCGGTCTTCAAAGGAGTGAGTGTGTGTGTGTTTTTTTTATTTTTTTGGTGTGTGTTTTTCAGATTGAACACAAGTGCAAGGACCTGACTGTGTACACACATACTGTACATTTCTACACACACTTTTCCTCAGCAGCTGACTTAGTGCAAAAACACTCTAAAGCTACTTTGCTGTCAAAGCCATCGCCTAGAAAATTCAGCGGCTGCGTCAAGTTTTATTTTTTTTGGAAACTCTGAGTCAGACTTGAAATTTGCTGAGTCATACTTGAGTTTTTGAGACGACCGCCTGTGTTTCCGGCTCAGGTAGAAGCTTAATTTTACACCATGGCTCAGAAAATAACATTCGCAAAATAACATTCTCCTCGCTGAATCAGAGGCATTATTATCATCTTGATGGATTTATATTTTGCTGGTTAACTGGCATCACGAAGGCCCTGTTTTTCGTAGATGTGGACTGTGGCAGAGTTTATAGCTGAGTTTAAAGGGACGGCGATCACAACGGGGATTTAAAGGGATGCCGCCGAAAACGTGAGTGCGGTGGAATGAGTATTGACGTCAGTTGTCTGTGTGGACGGCAGTGGTTTTTATCGATATGTCAGGGAACACGTGAGGGCGGCGCAGAGCAGATTATAGATTATAGATCCGCTCAAAGCTCCCGTCTACCGGGCAGCGAGAGTGACGGCCGGACAGCGGCGGCGGTGGCGGCGGCGGCAGGAGCAGAGCCAGTTGGGATTATGCTGGTGGTGTAATTGGGGCGTTATTTGTATGCCAGGGGATTAAGGCTTGTGCTGGCTCACTCAGGGCACCAGACCTCTGCAGGCCGCAATGTAGGCTAACTGGATTCAAGGAAAAACACAGCAGAGGAATGTAGGCTAAAGCTCACTTAAAATGCCCGATCTCGTTAAAGGGGCTCTATCACTGGAATTTTACTTTAATGTGCATGCATCATCAAAGCTGTTTCATGCAGGCTTTGTTAAAATTTTTATTTCGTTGGAGGGGGTTGTGTCCAAAGTTTCAAACATGCATCCATTTTTACAAGTCGTTTTGGGCTAAACGCATCACAACTAGACTTGGCTCTGATTGGCTCTTCTTACTGAACAAATAAAATCCCTCAAATCAGGCTCATTGCTGCATTTTGACACATAGGGTCCAGTATTGTGTCCGTTCTGCCTTTGAGGACCTATGTTGCATTCAGGCGTCCCTTAAAAGCTCGTAAAGTCGGGAATTTCTGAAATAACCACAACAAATTTGCAATCAAATGCAGACAAAGTCCTAGATACCCGGTGTAAATGTCTCACCTCGAGATCAACAGTGATCTAAATAAATAATTTACTCCTGGAGTTCATTGTTGTGATGTCATCGGACCAGCTTGACATCTTGACATCCCAGTGAACATAAGATAACCACCCAAATATACAAACCTGGTACGAACGACTTGGTCACATGGCATTTTTCCGACTTTACGAGCTGACGAAGCCCCCCTGAATGCACCACCTATAGATACCCTTTCCAGGAAAGTACATTTATTTCCAAAACATTATGCAGAACATCAGTTTCCATGCAGAGTTGTAGTATATTTGAAAATAATACCGAGAGCTGAATAATATGGGACCTCAACACTGCAGGATTTTCCTCTCGTGCATTTATAACTTTACAGTCACTCTGTGTTCACTCAGTTTAAAGTAACAAGTTACAGATTGTCACGTTTTCTGGACGCCATTAATTTTTTCCAGAGAATCCTTTTATTTATTTATTTTTTTTATTATTTCCCTGCAGCAGGAATAGTTATTTCATTACGCATATTTGGGGTCCTTGAGTCATTGGAGTGAGTCATACTGGCCGAGAGCCTGCTGATGTGTTTACTGTAACACGTCAAGCACTGAGTCACGGCTCCAGGGCCGCTCTGTGTGGACACCAGAGGGCAGCATGGAGACCACACACGTACACACACACATGCTCATGCACACACTTATCTACAAACCGCAGACAGGCAATTATCACACTTTATTCTTGATACACATAACAGAAAAATGTTTTTTTTAAAGCGCCATTCTGTAGCCTTTTCCCTCCAAAGCCCTCATCCTCTTATCACTCTGTATGTGTGTGTGTGTGTGTGTCCATGCACGCTCATCAACAAATGGAAGCAATTTTCAGCTTTCAGACTAAAGTCTATTTTTTTTTCATTTTTTTACCTCAGCCTGTTATAATAAGTGTTTTGAATAGGACAGATGCTAAGTCTTTGCCCAGGAGCTACAGCCTATTTTTACACGTTGATGAGCTCTGTCTGGATAATTGGGTCACTGCGTTTTGACATGAATACAGACCGCTTTATTTTTCTCATTATGGCCAGTATATTAATCCTCATCCAGCCTCAGCGGGCCCCGTGTAACTTTATAGGAGCTGAAGTCACTTAAATGCCGTTCTGTTTGATGTGGAAGTGCTTTGAACTCGCACACAGTTTCGTAAAGTTTCGTCAAAACAAAAAGACTTCACTTCCAGTTAGCAGGTTGGCTAATTTGATGGTGACTTGTTTATACTCGTTTATCAATAATCTTACCAGCAGTGGATCGATTCCCTCATTATTGATTATAAGTTGTTGTAATCAATAAACTTCACCCTCCTTTGTTCCGGGCCATTTCACTTCCTTTGCACATTGAAAACCGAGGGCTTGGAATTAGGGTTTGACTGATAAAGGTTTCTGAAAGCCGATATTTTGTTTGTTTTGTGATTGAAGCAGTTGATAGTCTGTGTGTTTGTATGTGTGTTCAGTATCTTTAAAGGAACACTTCACCCAAAACAACAGAAAAAAAAGAAAATGTTTTCCCACTTTCAAGTGCATTCTATTCGTCTAGATAGTTTTTGTGTGAGCGAGGTTTCCACTCTGTCTTCTTTAGGTATTTATTTGTAGAGTTGAAACCATCAAAAATCTTGTTCACAGCAAAAAGTTTAGTTGTGAACTATTTTCAGCCAAAGAGCAGCGGCAAACTGTATCCATCCGCCCCCGGAGTACCAATTACTTGTGGATTTTGTTATTTTGGGCGAACTGTTCCTTTAAAATTTTCATGCCACAAAATTGCAGAAGATGACAAGGTCTCAGTAGTGAAACCTCAGTCAGTGGACAACTCTGATTGGCCGATATATGAATTTTCACTTAAAGGCCAATTTCACCCAACTTCAAATGCCATATTTTTAATTTCAAGCTGAAGACACTTGGAGACGCCGCACTGTTTTCCATTTTGTCTTCGGCTCTAGCTTCTCTTATGCACTCTCAACCTCTTACTCTTTATCAACGGTGTAACTTATTTGGTGAGATGTATATGAATATTGCCGAGGAAATACTATAGGATTTATGTTGTAAATAAAGTTTTAAGTGCTGTCTACAGGAGGAATATTATTCATGATGTGTGTATGATGAATAGTGATGTATGCTGAGTAAAACAAAAACTTAGTTTTGTATTTTTACTCCACAACTGTCTTTTTTTATCATTTCAATGAGTGGTTTTGTTTCTAGTTCTTTGTGTATGATAAAGCTGCTCATATGATGCTTCTATTTTATGTCAAAATGTTGTTCAACAAAATGGATAAATATCTGGAGAAATAAAAGATATATAGTTTGGTCTTTAAAAGTGAGTTTGTGGTTTGTTTTTCCTTGTTTTTGCGTGCTGTGACTTCAGTTTCGTGTCGTCAAAACAACCTCCACTTGCAGAACTGAACTGATTTTCATGCAGTTTGTCATCATTACTGGTGAAAATAAAAATAAAAGCACGTTTGCTGCACATATTCCAGGATAATCTCGTACCACTCCCTCCCCACAGATAAACCTATAGTTATCAATTTCAAGCAAAAACAAAAACAAAAAGTTTCTGCTCCCATTTCTTAAAGCCACCAGTGAAGAAACTGCTTTGTGTATCATTTCCAATCATAAATATGTCGCTGTTAATTATGACTTCAGTATAATTGCTGTAAATAGGACAATGGTCAAGGCATTTGGCAGCCTCTGCTCATGCCGGTGGTGTTGTTTCTCAAAATTAAAACCACATCTCCCATAAACCACGTCGCTTCCTGTTACAGAGAACATGCTAATGGTTTGGTTTTGCATCACTGAGAAGGATAAACATGCTGGAAGTTATTTTTCCAATCAGACTTTCATTCCTCCCACCATCTGCCACTGTGGGAGAAGCTTTAGCTTCGTCAGAACGGTGCCCACTTTTCCTGTTTTGTGCCGTAAAGGAACCGTTTCCCTGCAAAATTCGACCCGGTGTTTCACAATATACAATACAGCTCAGAGGCTCGTCTTGGTTTCATTCGGTGGCTGCAATTACCTCAATGTCTTACACAATGACGAAAGTAACAATTTGCCCTTTAGGCTGCTTTCTCATGGGGAAATACAGCCAACCACAACCAACAGATAAAAACGAACCCCTGCAGAAAAGTGGTAGGAGTTGTAAGTTTCTGGAAAGGTCATTAGTTCAGGGTGCAAAGTTAGTCATGCAGCACACACAGTCATCAATGTAGCATGCATATAAATACTGTTTAATGGTATTTAGCCCACAGCTGAAGTCCTTTGAGATGCAAAAGGGAATACCGGGGAATTCACATGAAAAGGCAGTGAAAGTAATTTCCCAATGGGTGAAATGAAAATGTGTCATGCACAAAAACAAAACTTGATTTTCTGCTATTAGTAGTATAAGCCACAAGTACCTCAAAGGAAGAAATGGACCAAAATAGGTGCTAATTTTAAAGTGCATAGCTGTCTTACCAAGCCTATTTTGTCTTTTGGTTTGTGGCGGGTGATATCAAATAAAAATGTTTGGTGCGTTATTCACTTTCCCCACCTGTTCCATAACATTGGGATCTTAACAGAGGATCTCCAAGGAAGATATGAGGAGTCTGTTGCCATTTCTGAGTCAATCATTCTGCAGTCATTGTGGGCAAGTGAAAGGAAAAGGCGCGTCATCAATCAGGTAGTTTCTCTGACTCACCGAGGGGGGAAATGTTTAGTGAAATCAGCTGCTGCCGTCTTCAGTCTGCATGAAAACCTGCTGACTCTCAACCCTCAAGGCTGCCAGTGAGCCTTAAAATTGACTTAAAATTAATTGACTTTGTGGTGAATTTGTCAGAATAATTATATTTAAGGAAACAGGGATGATTCTGCTTGATTTCACTTTACATTTTGCAGAATTACTCATCAGGACGACCTGATTTCACCACGGGAAATTGTGACATTAAATTTAAACTCTTATATTCTTCCCTTAATTTCATCTTCTGATCCACAGTGACGACTTCAGGGTCACGTTAATAAAACGGACAGTGATGAAGGTGGAATCAGACCCAGCGGTGACTTCAAATTGATTTACTTGGTGTGAAGTTTGCCACAATTACACTTGGAGAAATGGTGTTTCTGCCCAATTTCACTTCATTTTTCACACAAATAAGCAAAATCACTCAACAGGAAGAGCTAATTTCCCCTGGAGGAATTCATCTTAAGTCTGCTCAAATTCATCTTTGGATCTGCAGTAACAACTTCAGGGTTATACGCTTTATCATTTTGTTTTGATTTGAATTACAACACAAAAACAAACTTACATGCCCCAAAACCAGGACCCACAACCACAAGCACGCCAGTTTATGTACAATATATACAACATTTATTTTAATTAATATATAAAATAGACAATGTACTTAAATTTTCACCATAGAAAAAATACATGTAATAAATACAAAGACCATTTTTGTTTTGCGGTATTACAAAACATCCAGCACAATTTTTTGACAGATGTGAGACGTTAAAATATTACTGAGAATAAATGCTCTGCGACATTGATATTCATATAGCTAAATATATGCCTCATGTCTTTAGAAGTATTTGTCCACACAGTATAATGTGTTACGACACCTGCATTTTTTTTTTTAAATATTGCTAGCGCTATTCAATGGCCTAGTCCTCCATTGTTAAATCCCAGCCTACTGGAGCTTAGTTAACACGGCTTTACTGAAATATAACAGATTAAGGTTTTCAAGTGAATTAAGCACCACCTTTTCCACCTCCTCTCTCCCTCTCTCTCTCTCTCTCTCTCTGCTTTACTCACTTTCTTTCTCCATCTTTCCCCCCCAACTCTTCTACCTTTCTTGTCTCAGTCTCATCCCCCACCTTCCATCTTCCCCCCTTTTTCCACTGTATTTTTTTTCTTCTAAACTTCCTGTGGACCTGCCCATCCTGCCAATTCAGAAGTGACCTTAAATAGTTTCCACAAATAACACACACATCATCATCATAGAAAAATAACTTCCCTCCAAGAAGCCACTATGACAAGCCAGTACAAATATTGGCAAAACACACACACACACGCACACACACACACAGAAAAAAATCATCATACAGCAATATGGCCATTGGCTTTTAGCATATTTCTACATAGCTAATAATTAACAATTTGAAAAATAATCATCGTTGACTCATCACACAGTACAATAATCAGACGTGAGAATATTCCCAAACTAGTCATATATGCAAGTACTTCTGAAAACATACATAAACATCACAGCACTCGTTAGCTTGTCTTTTTGTAATATCTATCTTTAAATACAAATAAAATATAGAATATAGCTCTGATAAATGTCACTCAACATTTTCGTCTCTCAATGGTACGTACAAACATTACAAAAAAAACAAAAAAAGGAACAGATAATAGGAATGTATGAAGAGAATTTGCATCGACTTAGCGTAATTCCTACCAGATGCAGCCCTGCTTTGACGCGTTTCAGCAAAAAAAAAAAAAAATGACCAACATCTGTTGTTGGGAGTCTACCAGATGGGGGAGAAAAAGCCACTACAGACTGTAGCAAACTTTAAGCACAATAATACCTCTGGGTAGTGAAAGGAGCGCGGCAGATTAGAGGTCAGACAACGCCAGAGTCCAGAGAAATAACAAAAGGAAAGAATGTGCGGCCGTGTTACTCTCAGGAAAGAGCTACAGGTCGGATTTGAGCCTTTTCCCTCCAAAGTTGCATTCTTTCAGCTCCAGTCATGCATTGCAGGCAACGGATTAATGTGAGAAATGCTTAAACCAGCTGTTAAACACTACAGTCCCTTCACAGACGCTGAGCCGGGACAATCCCCAGGTATAAAAAATGTAATGAAATGTAGACAGTATGGGCTCCCAAAACAGAGAATGCTGGGAAATTCGCGTCAAAACTGATGTTAAATTCTGTGATGTCAAAGGCGAGGACAAATCTGCACGGGCTTGCATGAGGAAAATAAAACTTCAGACTAGATGTGCATCAGGAATGCAGACGGTGTGGAGCTGGAGGAAGCTGCAGACTGGTCCGCTACCAGCCTGGCATTTTTGTGACTGGTCAGCTGCCACGAACTGGAAGCAGAGGGAAGCCGCGGCCGTTCGGCGGCCCAATCAGAGAGCACCAGCTTCACCACTGGCTTTGTCGAGGGACGGTGCAGGAGATACACCTCTGGTCGGTCGGTCTGTCCAGTTAGACTCGGTCCATGCCCCGGTGTGTGGATCTCGGAGTGAACGTGAGGGTTTTTGTGCATGTGTGTGTGTGTGTGCTCAGAGTATCACTGCCTCATACCTCGTTCTCAGTCAAACCTGTTGCATTTGACGCCCGTCACTCTCGGCATAATGTGCGCCTTGAGGGCTTCAGAGCAAAGCGATGACTCAGACCGAAAGTTCTTGGAAAACTTCAATCATTAACCGCATGATTAGAATGAACCACCGTGACGCTTTTTAGCCTTAAAGTAGTAGAATCACTTGCAATATCATAAGACCAGCATTAACGACAAGACAGTCAAGGAGCGCAAACCGCCACTGACGTTGTACAAATCTCCAATTTCCTATTACACCCAAACACCTCGCTGCTATCCTGCAAATTTTAGTTACGGTAACCCAAAAACCAAAACCCCAGATCTGGATCACATCCAAAATCTAATCAATTGTTGCTATCTATTGTACCTAATCTACTGAAACTTAACTGGCCATCAAATTCCTTACAAATCCACTCCAAGTTTCTGAGATGTCCTGCTGACAGACCGACAAAAAGTAAACAATGAGCAAAAACATACAAACAAAAAACTGTCCTCTTCCTGCTGGCCGTGCTACACGTCTGTTGCCTGTGCTAAAGTGGGAAAACCGGACTGTGTGTCACTTCCTGTCAAACAGAGTCGCTCTCCACTAGGTGGCGCTGCACTGCCGCTCTCCCCTCTGAGTGACTGACGTCCTGACTTTCATAATCCAACAGCCTGATGAACTGTGAACGAGGCGGAACGCAGGAAAGGGTTGAGTAAGTGCCTATTCATATCATCCTCCTATTCCTCTCCATGTGTATAAAATGTGTGTGTGCATGCATGCGTGCATGAGTGTGTGTGTGTGTGTGTTTGCATTGCAGGTTGTGTGTCCCTCCCCAGTCCGGTCCCAGCAGCCCCTCCTAGGACGCTCCCTGGTCCCTCTGTGGCTGCGGCTGTTGCGGACTCTTGACGATGGTGATGACGGAGGCGGTGTTGAGGCG